>ML810935.1:185257-199816 GCA_009831015.1 Picea engelmannii
GTCCACCAGAGAAATTGCCAGGTCCTTCCTTTATTATTATCCAGCAAATGAAGGGATACAACCTACAGCAAAACCCGTTGTAACTTTCTCTTCTTTCTCTCACAGTCTCCTCTCTCAGAATACAATATTCACCATCAACCATAACCGCAATACATTTCCCTCATAAAAGAGGGTTGCCTTCTAGGGCAAAAAACCCTAACATAATCTCTACCATTAGATCTGCGACCTTATAATGAACGGTCCAGATTGACAATGAAATTACAATATACTTTTATAAGGAAATTTTTGCTTCGGGGGCTTCGTCCCCGAACCCCCGNNNGGGGGTACCCCCCCCCCCCTCTGCACTCCCCCGCATGGAAGAGTGTACATACTTCTGGGGTGTAAATACTTCATGGGGTATAAACACGGCTGAAAGCAAGGACCTCTGAATCAGGAAGATAATCAGGCTTCACAATCAACACCTATTCCAAGGCACTAAATCCTAGGCTAGTTTTTGCACCCTAAACAATAAAATTGTTACTAATCAATTTTAGTTTAAAGTGTAAATTTTATTGGTCGTGATTACTCAAAAAGGTATGGAAATGAAACTCATGGTTTTATGACTATGCATGAAAAATAAAAATAGATATAATGCAAAGCCTAACTTTAACTTTTCAGTGAATGATATGCTAAATAAAAATAGTGCAATCTTCAATTTTAACTCTACAACTCAAAAGTAAAATGCAATCTTTCGCAGAATCTGTCCAACTGTGATACGACAAGAAACACAAAGGAAAAAGAGCAATGTAAGAAGAAAAACTACTTCAACCCTTAGAAGGAAGATGTTTCCCCAGTGGAGTCGCCAATTCTGTTACAAGGGAAAAACTCTCTATGGCCAAGGGTAAACCACAACAGACAGGTATGATTGCAGAAATAAACTCAATTCCAACATGTGCTATATAAACTAATGTGAAATGTGAGGGATAATCCTACCTCGATCCAATCGTTTGATTTCGTTCCACCGTTGAGCACTTTGACCCAAAGATTTACACCTGCAAGAAGTTCTCAACAAACAAGTGATGCAAGTATATAGTGACAATATATAAAATGAGTTAGCACATCATATAGCACAATCCATTAATAAACATTACAAACATTCCCGTGGATAATAATCATATATCTACAAGATATCGATAGGATGGGAAAGGAGTATTTCTATTAATAATTGATCAACAGAAGTATCAACATTACAGACTTCCATGTCAGCACGGTTCGAAACCAAGAAACCAAGTTCCTTCCAACCAGGTCTCCACCACTGCAATCCTCCACCAAAGGAAAGCTCATAGCAAAGAGGTAATGAGGTCCTCTCGACAATAAGGAAAGAGCTTGGGGGTTGAACACTGTGTTCAGACTTGAGGGACAAAGGGATGCAGACTCAATATGAAGTAATTTCTCCAGAGTAACTTTGCTCTCAAAGTTGAATGCTTTCTCCTCTTTTTCCATAGCTCGAAATTGTGCTCTTATAGCCTCCAGAATGCAACTTAAGGGCCGAGTCGGAACGTTTCCAGTATATGGAAGGGCAAAGATTAGATATCTTTTGTCGTGACAAGGAAACTCGACCTCATTTTGTATTTTCTGGCACAAATCCCGATATACGGGAGTTGTAGTGGAGCATCAAGCGTATACGCATCTTGCAAAGAAGTTAGGGAGTGTATATGTGGAAAAATATATATTTTTGGCTCTGGATTTATCAAAAAGGGGTTGATAAGTCTGCATAGGGAAATGGAAAATGGCCCTCTGTGCAAGATAGCAATGGTGAGGCAAATCTTGCTATAACACCCAGTTTCGGAATATGATTCGAAAAATAATGGAAGGAGATAGATCATCGACGTAGACCCCACTGCCACTGTCACAACCACAACAATCCAACCAAAAATACCAGTAGATCCTAAAGAGGGGGATGGCCTCTTCCATTCACAAATGTGGGTGAAGGGGATCTTGTTGCATTTCATTGTTGATAGCGGAAGCCAAAAGAACCTCATCTCAACAAAGGTCGTCAAACAGTTGGGATTTCCAACAACACCACACCCGCAGCCATACAACATTGGGTGGATTCGCTAGGGATGAGATCTCTGTGTCAGCCAACAATGTCATATTCCCTATGACATCAAGCCCTTCAAATATGAGTTATTGTATGATGTTTCCCCTCTGGATGTCTCTAATTTTCTTTTGGGCCAGGCATATATGTGGAAGCACCATGTTGTTTATGATTCTTGACCCCGTAGTGTCATTGTTATTCTGGGGGCTCATCTCTACAGGATACCAGAGGTAGTTTGGACTATTGTTTCAACACAACAATGCAGCAAAGTTGTCTCTCGTACGACAAAGTTTAGCCTCTTCGTGATTCAGGCAGGAAGTGAACAAAAGGACACTATGACTACTACAGCCTCAGTTCCATCCCCCTCTATCCAGCAGAAGCAAGTCAAAAAAATTGAAACAAAGCACAAATATTCCTTCTGCACAGAGTCATCTCATGCAGTCAAACATGTTAAAAAGGTCCAACCCCTCCAACATCAAGTTCGCAACATCCTTCCACAATCCAAGCAGCACAATGTCTCCAGCAAGGCAAGCAACTCACCAAGGTTCAAATTCAGCAAACGCTTTCCCATCTCCCTCGGGAACTCAACACAATGGAGACCATTGTTTCCTAAGGGGGGAGAATTGATCCATATGGATATCAGTGTCCACCCACCTATTCCAACTGGCTCACATGTAGTTTTCATCATTGGCAATTATTTCCTAGATTTTCGAGTCCTAAAATTTTGGCATTGTTTTGAGGCCCTAAACAGCGTTTTTGGAGCTCACCACAATCAAACATAGACAGAATCAGATTTTGATGGCATAATGTGTATTCCTTGAATAGACCTTTCCAATGGGCTATCGTTCACCTAAAACAAAGATCGTATGCAAAAGTTACAACCCCGGGAAGCTTTTGGATTTTCATCTTCCGGGGGATGGGTTTTTGGATGTTTAGGGTTTCTCCATTTATGTTAAAAATTCCTTTCGAGCCTCATTGTACTCATCGTCTTCTTGTGAATGAGCATAGTCGTCACATCTCTTCTCAGAGATAAGTTGCCATGATTCTAGTGAGTCTTTCACTCTGTAATTTTACAGTTCTGTACATTTCACTCATTAATAGAAATTGTGTATTATTGTATATATGTGACTCTTGTTATATATATCTGATATATCTCTATTACATTATTGGATCTCTTGCAATATCTCTGTATATTTCTCTATTATATCTTTGATCTCATTTTGTGCTCAAAATAATCCGGATCAACATAGGGGTTTACAGTTAGTTCTTGCACACATGTTTCACCCAAGAGAAAGCCTTGTGGCCACTATAAGAGAAAGGGCTACATTGAGAACAAATAACTTACATAGCATCAGTATTTGGTCACTAGCCTCATAATATTTGTGAAGCATTGTTGTTGTTGAGTAGATTTCTATTGTGTTGTCCTTGTGTGTAGGTTACATAAAGAAGGAACCATCCAATCATCTGGAGCATAGCTTGCATGGAGAATAGGCTTTGCAGCCATCAAAAGAATAAATATCCATGTACAGGGCAAGAGGAATATAGGCTTGGTGGAATTTTTGTAGGCAACACTTTGTACAAGCCTGAAAACAAAACTCAAAAGAAACTTCCACATAATATATGTGTTGGTGAGGCGAGTGGGCTATAAGTCCCTCATTTGCATATCAATAAACTATAAAAAGGAGCAAGAGAGGAGGGAGGGACTTGACAGGGTGACAAATGAGTTTGAAAAGAGAAGGTTGACCGAATTAGTGGATCGAATGGCAAAGAATAGGCAATTATTTCAAGATTTGATAACACTCAAATCTGTAACTATCATTCAATTACAACACCTCCCCCCTCCCTTCCTACTAGTTCAGGAAGCATTCTAGCATGTCCTTTTGCAACACCTCCAATTCTTCATTATACATTGAGCACAAGTTAGAACTGAAGTTTTCTTGTGCCACCTTGGATGCACAAAATGGCATTAAATCTTGGATCAAGCAAACACAAAAACCTCAACATAATTGGGAAATGAATATATTCATCCTCTTTACCGATTAAGAAATTTTGTGTTCAACCTAGCCACATGCAATGTGAATTTTGTTACAAAGCCATTTTTTGTATCCATCTAGTTTTCCTTGTTTTGGGTTAATCCTTGTTTAGTATGTAATTATGCCCAATCTATAAGGGCATTCTACTAATTTATTCCTAGATCCTTATTTCTTCTTCAATTCAAGGCATTGTATTCAAATGTTTTTAATTTAAATGGAACTCTTGTTTTCTATATCTCAAACATAAAATTCACATTTAAATCAAATCCACGCATCTCATTAACATTTCAATCTGATGCACACTAATGATGTCTATCTCTATGCACATTCCTAAGAGGTCTTAGAAAAATTAGAAAGAAATATATCATGAACATCACCAATCCAAAGTTGGGGACAAAGCAATTCTCACAATGAATGCAAGTAGAGTAAGGTAGTAAGTGAAGGGCACTTTAAAAAATTCTTCTCAAATGTAGAAGATAGAGTTGAAAATATAAAACTTGTCATTTGCAAGGCAATAAGCAACAATGCTTCGATCTAGAAACAAATCCTATAAGTTATGTCCATTCTAAAGATGATGCAAAATTGTCTTGGCTAAAACATATGATGTACCCACTATCCAAACTTGACATTACCATATAGCCCCGCTACCCTAGGGTAAGTAGCGTTCTCACCACATACCACTCCACCACATCTAATTGATTGAATCCAAGCAAGGGATCTCTCCTTTCCCATACCCTCCCTACAATGAATGTATATCTCTCTTATCTAAGCACACTCAAGTGAGCTCAATAACTACCACTGGGACACTTTAAAAATAGTTCAAGCGAGAACTCATTGAAACCTATCCCCACCTCATCTTTTTTGTAAGGGATCACTTGGGTGTATATACAAAGATGATTGGTCGAGGTGTTTTTGTGGGCTTCCTTGCTCCCCGTCCCCTCCCCCTCAACTTCAACCCCCCTAACCTACAATGGTTAGATAATTTTGGGGTGTCCCCCAACAATGTGTGGAGCATACAATGTTCTCTTTCATCAAGTTAAAAACCTATCGCATTATGTATATGTTATATCTAGTAATTATTCTCCCATGCCTACCTCTTTTGACCGATATGACCTCATTATATTCTATAGGACAACCACTCATTGGTGTCCTTGGTGCCCTTCATGAAGGCAAGTGATATGCACCATGCAATGAGTCAATGATTTGCACTATGCCCTTTGTATCTTGTCTGTCGGATGGTGAATAGTATGGTATCCAATGAATAGAAGATGATTGGTTCACACCAATCATTGGCTTACTGCATGGTGCATAATTTTCTCCCTTAATGAATTCTCAAGTCATAAACTAAGCTTGGAAAAAGTTAGATCAAGAGAGGAGAATCCACATCCCATTGTGACAAATATCTAGGTTTAGATGCAGATTCACCACTCGCAAAAGAATATCTACCCCAGCAAGACACTTGTTATCAAAGCATCATGGTGTTGCAAAACAAAGGTCAAGTAAACATAGGGCTACACATTATAGTCCATGGATGAAGGAGAACGAGGGGAATTATTCTTATGTGCATCGAATAAGGGAGAAAAAACAATATCAAGGGAAAGGTTAATCTGATATGTAGGACACACCACCAAGAAAGAGGGATGAATGGGTTGTGGGAATCATATACACCAACTATGCATATCCATTGCAAACAAGGTAGTAAATCCCATCAAAAAACAGAGGAATGGAGCAGAGTGGGGAAATGGACCAAGCAAGTGCCAAAAAACACAAAATTAAATGTGAATTGAAGAGCCTAGTGACCTTGTCCACATATGAAAGCAATGTGGCCACTTCCAAGGGGATTCAGAGGTTATTTACATGGCTAAATGGGACCATTATTGGCCTCTTCCTACTCATTATCTAATTGGATATTCCCTCACCACCATCTATGACAGATTTCCAATTATTGAGCTCCTTAAAATTCAAATGCATCATCACATTTGATGGCTAGGAAATAGGGCTATAAGGTTTGTCAAGCAAATTTGGGTGTATATATTTAAATTGGAGATAAATTGGTTCCACAAGAAGAGACTCTTTCTTGAGCCATATTCATTCAAAGATCAAGTAAAGTATCAAAAAGAAAGTCAAATTAACACACTAAATCAGTTTTAGTACGTTTTGATGTTCTCTAAGCCCATTTAACAAAGGCAGGTGCTAAGCACCCCCGTCATAATATTAAATGCTGACACAGAGTGCATAGAGACCGTGATTAAAAATGTTCCTAGATCCAACAACATATAGCATCTATACACTCTATCATGGCATTTATGAGTCTTGTTGTGGAGTGCTTAGTGCTAGCCTTCAACATCTATCAATCCAATAATTTTCAAGGTAGAGTTTTAATTAAAAAATTATCCACGCAAGCTATTATAGAAATCATGGACTTTTGACACAAACTCTAAAAATATGTGATCATGTGTAATCAAAATTACCATGTCCATGTTTTACATATAATTCTTATTTTTGTTGCATGAAATTATAAAATGACTACTCATGTACAGTAATGTTTAAATAAAAAATTATATCACAATTAAGGTATAGGTAAAGTTTTCTTTTGAAATTTTAGAATTAAATTAAAAAAATTTAAAATGATATGGTTGGTAAATTTTTCATTTTTTTCAAAGAAACTTCCACAAAAAATTTTGGTTATGGAGACTAACCCTTAAGGGATTTCTGCTTTGATTATGGAGACTAACCCAAGGGATCAAAAGAATCATGGAGACTGACCCTAAAGGAATTTATGAATTGATTATGGAGACTAATCCTGAAGGGATCAAAAGAAACTACCATGTCCATGTTTTACATATAATCCCTACTTTTGTTGCATGAAATTATAAAATGACTACTCTTGTAAAGTTTAAATAAAAAATTGTATCTCATTTAAGGTATAGGTAAAGTCTTTTTTGAAATCTTAGAATTAAATTGAAAATTTTAAAAATATTGTGTGTTGTTCCTGAGATTAGTCCTAAGGCTCAAAGAGTAATGTCAGGCATCAGGAGTGTTTAAAGAAAATGTTTTAAATGAGTGTTTTTCCTACCTTTAGTTCTATAAGAAATGATCTTTAAATGAAATTAATAATAGGACAGTACAGAAGTTGTATTTCGTTGTCTGAGTCACAATTATAATATAAAATGGTGTGAAAGAAAGTTACAAAATTGTTAAAAAAAAGTTAGGCATCAATTGCAGATGATTCTCACCTTGTTTGAAGTGGAAGAAAAGTAGAGAAGACACCCTTGAGCAGGATACGAAATGCAGTAATTCACATAGAACGCAATTCTTGTTTTACTCACAGTAAATACAGAGGAAAATTTGCTTACCTAATGAATTACTGGTATAATATGATCACAGTAATTGTAATAATACATTTCAATCAATCGCTTTTCAAGGAATTACATAAAGAAATTCGGAGAAATGAAAATACAGAGGAAACACATAACTCAAACTGAACGAAAATTAGAATCTTTGTCTGCACTTGTATTAATACTCAAAAAGAGAGTTTCTATATTACATCTGGCAAGAAGCAGCCTCAAATAGATCTGAAATCTATATATTTATAAAAATATTATCACAACTCAAAAATCGTTGTACTTCATACAATATCTCCTAAAAATAGAATGTAATTCGAATGAAACGACAGTAGGCAGATATTGTTTGAGCTGGCGTTTTCATCTGTCTCTTCATATGCTCGCAGACGCACTTGTTTTCCTTTGTTCTTTGAATTGGGCACTCATTTCCTTTGAGGCCACCATAATCATTGTTTATTGTCATCGTCATCTGATTCCATTGCTATCTTTTCTTCGGATGCGTTTACTGGAAAAAGAATATCAGTTGAAAATATGGGGGGAGTGATAATGTGACAGGTAGCTCAACGTTGACTCATTATGTGATGGCTAACAATTACGAGAAAGATTAACTGCTCACGAATAGGATGGTGTGGGGACAAGTGTAGGTGGTGAGGTAAACGGGGTAACTGATGTGGAAGGTGTGACAGGATGGAGGGTGAACGGGGTACATGACGTGGAAGGTGTGGTAGGCTGGAGGGTGAACGGGGTACATGATGTGGATGACAGGTGTTGCTCCAACGTCCCTTTACATTTCTCTATTTTTGGGGGGCGTGAGGGGATGGTTTGAAGTAACCCGCTTTTCGTCTCGCAATGCACCTGGTGATGCCATGTACCCCCGAGAGAAAACCGTGGTTTACATTGCGGGACTACCCTTTGAAATTAAACCCTGCGCAACTTCTCCCTCAAAAATCTCTCTCAGTCACTGATCTCCACGATCCATTAAAATCTGACTGAAAATCTTCTCAAAGTGAGATAAGCACCCAAAGTTAAGTCGAGGTCACAGTTCTTGGTCATATGTAAAGAAGATAGAGTGAATTTCATACAATTCATGTTCGTCGATCTGAGCGAGGGACACGTGTCAGACAATACCTGTATTACTCTATTTCGTACTCCAGGGGGGAGGCAAGCAGTGTTGAGTAAAGAACTCCCGAAGACCCGAAGCCCATCTGGACCGTTGATCGAAGTGGACACGTGGCAAGAGATCTTGCATTTCGAAGACTTAGCACTTCGGAGATTTGCACCTCAGAACGCCCAAAGCCCAGAGTTCCAAAGTAAATTGCAGTTGTCCAATATCAAAGGACACGCGATGTCAGATCTTCCACTTCGGGGACTTAGCGCTCCGGAGAGTTCGTTCTCCCTTTTCTATCTATTTAGCCCCTTCCCTGCTATATTTTGTCCTTTTTTTAGTTTATCCAGCTTCCGAACTAATTTATCGTTCCACTAGATTCTGAAATCAAGTTTTCTTGCAACTTTTCGTGGCACCATAATCCTTAAGGAAATAAGATTAGCCTGCCTGTAACAAGAGAGGTCAGTAAGCTCTTCACTGAACAAAACTGTTAATTGTAAATGGTAAAATAATTTTAAAATTCGAAGAGCTTGTATAGATCTGTTTACAAAGAGATTATTAAAAAAGTCTGATGGAATTTGTTACCTGGAAAATCGTAGTAATTATTCAAATTGTTAACTTTAGCCAATCACAAATGTCATTAGCAATGTAAGAGGGAAGAAATCTAAAGTTCAAAAAAGTTCAAAATTATATGTGTTCCAACATAGGCTCCATCTGGGGATTGTGGCTCCCTGTGAGGCACGAAAGAACAGTAGACCAAGTGCCTTTATTGGGTAAATGGAGTCATTATTGTTTTTTCTGGAAAACACTTTTAGGAGTTAATCATACAGAGAAAAAACAAACTTCAACTGAATCTCAGAAAATCTTCAAAACACACCTAATTATTGATCTCAAGTTAGGCTATTTAAAATTTCCCTTTCTTAAAATTGAGTTTGGATCTATTTAAGATAATCAAAACAACTTTAAACGAAATATCAAACTTCGATCGACTTCGTTCGCATCAAGGTTAATTAGATGTAATAATTTATTTAGGGAATCCCCCGTTGGTTCATAATGTAAATATTACCTAAAAGAGAACTAGATGTCAGAGTATGTTTTGTAGATATGTATGACAGCCATACAAATATCATAGATATTTCTTCACTTCCAGCGAGCATGTTCAGTACCCCGGTGAAGTTATCTAGTTCTCCCATTGAATTTCCTTTCACCACTTCAATTAGCATTTTTGGATTTTGTTGAGATGAGGGCAATCATTACATGAATTTCCTTTCATTGTCTCTTTAGACAAGATGGGGGCAATCAAATTATGAATTTGATTTCACCATCTGTCTTATATTTTAATATTTTGAAGTGGGGGCAATCAATCTATATGTATCATACAAGGGATGATATCTGCTTAAAGTTTTAAAAGGAAGGTCTGTCACAATTTTTTAAGTATACTCTGAAACTAATTTTCTCCCAATCTTCAATACACCTTCGCCTATAGGGAATATTTATAGGGATTTTGATTTTCAAGGATCGAACTTGAGCGAATTAGTTAGTTTAAAATCTGATAGAAGAGCTAAAGTTATCGAGATTATCCTAGACATACTTTCTTTCAGTTAAAATCAAAGGAACATCAATATTTTCGCCTAATCTTGTTTTGGAGATATGTTTTTAAGTTTTCAGAGTCAAGGTGAATTTCCTTATTTCTATGAAGACTAAGGAAAGGTAGCGAAAATCAAGAGTGAATAAAAGTTCAAGGGTAGGAAAAATAACCCGAACGAGGACTCAGAGGGCCTAATGCAAAAAAAAAATTCCCAATCCCACACAAGTTTGTTTATTGATTCTTGAACTTCCTTCGAGTTTATTTATTATTATTTTTATTTTTTATACCAGATATGGCTTTAGAATTTATGAGCATGACACTTCGAGTTATATTTTTCTACATCTCCAATTTTTAGATCAGGTGATAACATTATCATGAGAAAAAATTCCTTTGCATTTATTTCAATCAATTTTATTCAGACTATAAAGAAGAATAAGAACCCATACCTTATCTTTCTTTTGAATTTTCAACAAGGAATATTATTTATTTATCACCTGCTTTTAGAGAAGTCAAAAATACGAAAAGACGAGTGTCGAGTTTTTCTTGAGCCTCATCTCTTGTTCAACAAGATCTATTCTGCAAAGCACCAAAAACAGTAGACCACGTGCCTTCATCCTTCTGTGATCTGATATTAACCCTATTAAACTATGAACCCCTTCATTAGGCTATGGAGTCATAATGCCTAAAAAATGAACCATATTGGATGCCAAACTGAGAACCGAACTACTGAACTAAAATAAAATGTTGAACTAGAACGCTGAAATGAAATGTTGATTTGGACAACTTATTTATATACATTGGCCCTACACTAATTAGGTAAAATTCCATTGATCAAGTAATATGTAACTTCCAATGGATCCATGCAAATAGTGGATTGCTTAACATACCTTTCTTGCTGCTAAATGAAGGAATGAAAAGATAATAATTTTTTTGCAGCAAAGAATGGATAGGTAGCTTGCGCTTACTATTGAAGCTTGGTTGCACACAAAACGCTGCAACATTTTGGACCTCTTGAAGAAAATACTCCAACCACACAGCCACTGGATCATGAAAAGATAAAGAATTTTCAAAATCAACCGATACCTCTTCCTGCTGACCAAGTTGTATGAAATTCCTTTGCACGCTTTCTCCACTACTGATCTTTTCTTCTTCAGGCTCGAGAATGTCGTATTTGGGCTCACTAGTCTATTTCTCAATAGTTTCTAAACAAGAAGAAGAGAACAATTGCTCCAGTAACCCCTCCTTATCTCCTTCATCTCATATCCAAGAATCTTCTTCATCACTGTGAACACAGGTTGATTGCTTTTACAGTGCAACTAATAATTTTCCTGTTGAAGTGAACTCTCTGAAGAAGAAGAAATAATTTGTTGCTCATCAACTTCAAGATCCCATTCATCATAGTTATCAAACAAAGGAGAACTATTGTATGTTTCCATGCATGCTGGGAAAGAAATATGCTCTTCTTCATCGTCTGGATACTCATCATAAATAGGTTGATTATATAAAATTTCTGAACTTTGAATTTCAAAAACTTCCATTTCTTGATGATCTAGTAATGATGACTGAATAATAGCAGCTTGATCAAAATAAGAATTTAGAACAGTAGTTTGATCATGACAGTCATTACTATGAACATTTGGTACAATGACAAATGCACTTAGAATATCGTTTCCATTGTCATAATCATTACTAAAATCATCTTTTCCAAGAGCTGATTGCTTATGGTATTCAATAAGCCATTGGCCTTCGCAAGGATCTAGATCAGCAGAAGATTCCTCATCCTATCTTTGATCTGCTTGAAAGAATGGAGGTTCTGCAAAGATTTCTTCATTTTTAATTGCAATCATGTCATCTTCATTCTTACTGCTGCAAGAAACCTCTTCTTGATTTACATCAAAGTCTTCTTCATATAAATCTGCCTAATATGTTTGAAGGAGATCTTGTTTTTCTACAAATTCTTCTTCATATAGTTGACCACAATTGCTATCATGTTTTGATTTTTCATTAGCAAACTGATTATCTTTACAATCTTGTTCTATGAAATCTAAATTGCAACAGTCTTCAAAAAGGAACTCTGGTGAATACATTCTTTTGCAATATTTATGAAAAGCTTCATGGATTTTAATGATGAAATGTTGGAAGGGAGTATAGATTTGTACCAAAGTCGAGCATCCCCTCCCAGACTAAACATGAACAGTTTCATCAAAACATCTTCATGATGAATATCTAGTTGATGCATGAGCTTATGAAATTCAAACAAATGTTGAGCAGGAGTATCATCTTTATCCTCTCTAAAACTAGGAAGATGATCTTCCCATTCTTTAATATCAGGAACAACGTTTGAAAAACCAAAAACATGTGTAAAGTCCAAAGGAGCAAACCTCGCAGCAATCCAAGTAGCGAAATAAATTGACGTTTTGAAACCAATGGAGTCGCCAGTGAATCATGTGGAGTCTTCGAACCAAGGAGTTGCCAGGTGAAAAATGAACATTTTCACGTATTAAATCTTTGTTCACCATCAAAGATTAAATTTTTACTTTGTCGTTCTCCCAGGGAAAAATAACTTCATTTCTCTGTCCCCCGACAACGGCGCCAAAAAGATGTTGTTCCTAAGATTAATCCTAAGGCTCAAAGATTAATGTCAGGCATCAAGAGTGTTTAGAGAAAATGTTTTAAATGAGTGATTTTCCTAACTTTAGTTATATAAGAAATGATATTTAAATGAAATTAATAATAGGACAGTACAGATGTTGTATTTCGTTTTCTGAGTCACAATTATAATATCAAATGGTGTGAAAGAAAGTTACAAAATTGTTAAACAAAGTTAGGCATCAATTAAAGATGGGTCTCACATTGTTTGCAATGGAAGAAAATTAGAGAAGGCACCCTTGAGCAGGATATGAAATGCAATAATTCACATAGAACGCAGGTCTTGTTTTACTCATAGTAAATACAGAGGAAAAACTGCTTACCTAATGAATTACTGGTATAATATGATCACAGTAATTGTAGTACTAAATTGCAATCAATCGCTTTTCAAGGAATTACATAAAGAAATTCGGAGAAATGAAAATACAGAGGAAACACATAACTCAAACTGAACGAAAATTAGAATCTTTGTTTACACTTGTATTAATACTCAAAAAGAAAGTTTCTCTATTACATCCGGCAAGAAGCAACCTCGAATAGATCTGAAATATATCTATTTCTACAAAACTTATCACAACCCAAAAAATCGTTGGACTTCATACAATATCTCCTAAAAATAGAATGTAATTCGAATGAAACGACAGCAGGAAGATATTGTTTGAGTTGGCGCTTTCATCTGTCTCTTCATCTGCTCGCAGACGCACTCATTTTCCTTTATTCTTTGAATTGGGCACACATGTCCATTGAGGCCACCATAATCATTTGTTTATTGTCCTTGTCATCTAATTCCATTGCTATCTGTTCTTCAGATGTGTTTATTGGAAACATAATATCAGTTGAAAATATGGGGGCAATGATAATCTGACAGGTAGCTCAGCATTGGCTCGTTATGTGATGGCTAACAGTTATGATAAAGAGTAACTGCTCACGAATAGGATGACGTGGGGACAAGTGTAGGTGGTGAGGTAAACGAGGTAACTGATGTGGAAGGTGTGACAGGCTGGAGGGTGAACGGGGTACATGACGTGGATGACAGGTGTTGCTCCAGCATCCCTTTGTGTTTCTCTATTTTGCGGGGCGCGAGGGGGTGGTTTGGAGTAAACCTCTTTTCATCCCGCAATGCACCTGGTTATGCCACGTACCCCCGAGAGAAAAATGTGGTTTAAATTGTGGGACCACCCTTCGAAATTAAACCCCACGCAACTGTTGATACTGAGAGGGGGGTGAATCAGTATCAAGTACAATTTAAAACATTTTTCAACTTATACTTAAACCATTCAACTATATCCAGTGAGCAATGAACAATAGTATAAGAGTTACACCAATACACCACAATACACCATGCACAATATATGAGAAATAATCAATAGTTGTTGTTTAAGGGAAGTAATGACTTCCAAAGGTAGCTACAGCTTCCTAATGTAAAGGGAGGGATAAACATCCAAGAGGAAGATACAATCCTCCAATATCAAGAGAGAGTTGAACTCTCCATCCTTGCCCCTTCCTTCCACCCAAGAATATATGAGAGATAATAAAACTTTACATTAAATCATCACCATCAACCAATCATCATATAGAACATGATAATGCTTCGTGAGACTTCTTCAATTTATGCAATTCTTCAATTCTTGGAGTACTCTGATCCTGTATATAATATTACTCAATGTATTCTCTGAAACTCCTCCAAGTTTCACTCCTTGAATCCTCCCCAAAAATAAGTTATAGAAAGAATGGTAGACTTTATTCAATTCTAGTCTATTCAG
>ML810935.1:199916-210640 GCA_009831015.1 Picea engelmannii
TTAACATTAGGGCCGACCTGACACTTTCTTATTTTGTAATTCTTTTCTTTAATTATCTTCAGGGCCTACATGTACTTTCTTCTTCAATTCACTTTGTCATCTTCAAAAATTCATTTATCCTCAACCATGAGGATCCACGTGACGTGCCACATACCACCGGAAACAACATGATGTATAATATCCATCCATGGGTGTTATATCTTCATGTGAATTTTCCTTCATGTCCAAATACCTTTATCAATATTGCGGTCCAAAACCCATGACTAGGGTTGACATCAATGACAACAACCAATCTTCTAACAGAAACTTCGCTCCCCGCAATCGCTCTCAGTCGTTGATCTCCACGATCCATTAAAATCCGATTATCGATCTTCACAAAGTGAGATAAGTGCCCAAAGTTAAGACGAGGTCACATCTCTTGGTCATATGTAGAGAAGATAGAGCGAATTTCATGCAATTCATGTTCGTCGATCTGAGCGGGGGACACGTGTGAGACGATCCCCGTATTTGTCTATTTCGTACTCCGGGGGGGGAGGCAATCAGTGTTGAGTAAAGAACTCTTGAATCCCATATGGACCATTGATCGAAGTGGACACGTGGTAGGAGATACTGCACTTCAGAGACTTAACACTTCGGAGATTTGCACCTCGGAACACCTGAAGCCCGAAGTTTCGAAGTAAATTACAGTCATCCAATATCAAAGGAAACGCGGCATCAGATCTTCCACTTCGGGGACTTAGCGCTCTGGAGAGTTTGTGCTCCCTTTTATGTATATTTAGCCCCTTCCCTGCTATATTTGGTCATTTTCTTAGTTTAACCAGCTTCTGAACTGATTTATCTTTCCACTAGATTCTGAAATCAAGTTTTCTTGCATCTTTTCCTGGCACCATAATCCTTAAGGAAATAAGATTAGCATGTCTGTAACAAGAGAGGTATGTAAGTTCTTCACTGAACAAAAATGTTAATTGTAAATGATAAAATAATTTTGAAATTCGAAGAGCTTGTATATATATGTTTACAGAGAGATTATTAAAAAAGTCTGATGGAATTTGTTACTTGGAAAATCACAGTTATTATTCAAATTGTTAACTTTAGCCAATCACAAACGTCATTGACAATGTAAGAGGGCGGAAATCTAAAGTTCAAAAAAACTCAAAATTATACGTGTTCCAACACTGTGGTTAGTAAATTTTTCATTTTTTTCAAAGAAACTTCCACATAAAACTTTGATTATGGAGACTAACCCTTAAGGGATTTATGCTTTGATTATGGAGACTAACCCTTAAGGGGTTTATGCTTTTATTATGGAGACTAACCCAGAAAGGATCAAAAGAATCATGGAGACTAATCCTAAAGGGATTTATGCTTGATTATGGAGACTAATCCTGAAGGGATCAAAAGAAACTACCATGTCCATGTTTTACATATAATTCCTACTTTGTTGCATGAAATTATAAAATGACTACTCTTGTAGCGTTTAAATAAAAAAGTGTATCTCATTTAAGGTATAGGTAAAGTCTTCTTTTGAAATTTTAGAATTAAATTAAAAAAATTTTAAATAATATAGTTGGCAAATTTTTCATTTTTTCAAAGAAACTTGCATAGAAAACTTTGATTGTGAAGATTAACCCTTAAGAGATTTATGCCTTGATATGGAGACTAACCAAGAAGGTATCAAAAGAATCATAAAGACTAACTCTAAATGGATATCTACCTTGATTATGGAGACTAATCTTGAAGGGATCAAAAGAATCAAACTCTAGAGAGATAAAAAAAAAATCTCACATTTACCTCATAACCACTTGAGTTAACCCTCGATGCCAATAAATTTTTCATTTTAAAAATTATAACTTAAAATATATATACATAAATGATTGCATAATTTGGTATGCCCTTTTTATATTTATGTTTATCCGTGCTATATAAACAATTAATTAGTTAACAAATTATGTGTTTATGACATTATTATTGAAATTACATATATTTATCCCTGCTATATCATGTGGTATAGCATTTGAATACATGTTTAGTTTAGTTTTTGTTGAATATTCGTTGCTTATTTGATTAGATAATGTTGCAACAATGAAATATATGAATTGATTTAATTATACAACTTGAATAACATATTACATACTGTTGTATAAATCCGATTTCTGCATTATTTTCATTTTACAATAGGAAACATAACGTTGTGCAAAGATTTCTAAATTATTTTGAAAAACGTTGTGTGAAGATTTCTAAACTAGCATACCTCTGAAGTGGGGGAAAGGGAATTGTTCTAGTAATTACCTTTTCATTTGTTTCTTATTCATTTGTTCAACAACTCCATTTGTTTCTTATTCATTTGTTCAACAACTCCATTTGTTTCTTATTCATTTGCAAGCATATGGTAGTTGTGTATAGTGTCCAAAAAAATAAGATTTCAATGAGTTAATCATAAAGGGGCGTACACTGGGAGGAATATTGGATTAAGAGGAAATTGAGGGACATTGTTATGTATTGAGACAATTTAGTGGGTATTTGTTACAACTCAATCAAAGTATGAAAAGAATTGGATGAGATGAGATCAATAAGCTAGAGTGCACCAAAATCAAAAGGTGTTGGTTGCTCGCACGTGTTATAATTGATGGTAATTTGAGTTGCCCCATCTTCAATGAAAAAGTAGCATCTCCACAAGCTTTTAACACATTCATGTTACTTGTAAACATTCAATAACAATGTTGAGTGCTCTGATACCTCTACTCTAAATAGGCATTAAATTCCCCTCCAACTAAAACTCATCTAATACCCATGCAATTGTTAGATGATTCTCCTCCAATTAAATCTAATTTAATACCATTAACTCTCTGTGAAGATAGAATCCAAGCACTTTCGACCAATCCTAATTCCACAAAACAAAAAACCTAAATCATTTTAAAGCAAACATGAACAGTTGGTCGATTTCGACACGCCGTCGAAAGACGACAAAGGACCAAGGGAAGCAAGTTCCTACAAGTGGACATAACATATGGTGGAATCCTAAAGCTTGCGGACAAGATAGATGGTGGAATCTTAAAGGTCGTGGACATGACAAATGACGATTTTTAATATGCTCTAGACAGACAACTAAGGTTGGGAGGGGAAAGTCACCTTAAATGTGGAATCTTGATAACATGGATTGTAGGAAAAATATGAAACTTTCTCTACCTATATCCATGTATCCATGATCAAGTTATCAAAAAATATTGTCATTTAAGAAATGTATAATTTAGATTAGTCTTTAGGTTCCTTTTGTTAAGACGTATTCTCATGGTTCAATCTCATTATACTTAAACAAGGTTGTTTGTGGAATATATATGTACGAAAGAGATATTTCCATATAGTTTAGATTGTTGAAGAGCCTCCACACACTTGAAATGAATTTATTGAAAATGATTTGTAAATCTTGGGGTTATGTTTAATATTGCCCACATTTAACATATGATGTTCAATGTAGTAAATCTTAAAAAACCACATCAAAGAAAAAAAATGAAAACATGGGGAAATTCTCAAAGGGTTTGGGTTAATCATTGATATAATCATGGCTGAAAAATCAACATTTAATGTTGTAAACAGAATTTTTCATTGATGTTGGAAAAACTCAATGCATCACATGTCATCTAATTAGTTGCTCGAAGTTAGAATGTGAACAAAGATGGCTAACCTAACCAAATAAGAAGAGATTGGATGTTGTGGAATAGTCTATTTAATTCGGTGGACTTGGGGTCATCAATGTCGATCCTTTATTTATAAGAATAGTAAATTTTCCAAGTCTACATCCGACTACACTGAGACTGACAACATTTTTATTTTACATATATACTTTAAATGGAAATGTTGTGGGTAGCATTACATATATGATATGTTTGATTAATAGTGAAGAATTGAACCTTGGTAATGTTTAAAATTGCATATTATATTAATGTTTTATAATCTCTCAAGAATGGAGTTCGATCTGCACTACAAGAAGTTGGTGGACGAAGGCAAGGAAGTCTTCACATGGAGAGTAAGTCGTGGGTAAAGATAGGAGGATAGGTGGATAAGTACAAGTCATAGGAGCTTTCCAAGTACTAATGGTAAATGTCGATCGATTTCAAGTGAAAAAAAACGAGGGTGATCTATCCCTTAAAAGACACATTCGAAATATCTAATTTAACACCAAAGCCCTAAATTGATACTAAAATTTGAAGTATAGAGGCCAAAGAGTTGTAAAAGTGCAGAAATTAAGATCCTAGAATAAAATTATCCATTTATGAACAATATAAATTGAACTCACATACTTTACTTCAGGGATAGATTTATGAATTAGATATAGTGACGAGTTAGAATGACCAATTGACTAGTTGTGGAGAGATAAGACAACCAATTTAGAAATAGCTGGAGATTATACTCTTCATTAGCAGTTGTTGTGACATGGCAAGGTAGTATTTAATCAAAATGTTTGTAGGACTAGAGTGTGTTATCACTTGACCTATTGCAACAAGCCAACACAAATTAATCGTTACATATGGCATGGATTGATCCAAAAATATGCCAAGTGTAACAAACACCCTATACATGTCAAGTCGCTCTACCCATTGGATGGAGCACAACATCACACCATATGAGAAATTTTTGGATCAATCTGTAGATTTTAGGCGTGAATAATCTCTACATAGACAATAATATCTATAGTTTTTATAGACATTACAAGAATTATATTAAATTATTGCATCAATATGTTCATTCTAACCATGCAAAATCTCTAGGCTTTCTCATGCAAAAGTTTGTGTAGCTCTTTCTTGTAAAGCCACTGCTAAGCTCTACTTGTTTTCCCTTGTATTTAATCTCATTATGAAACCTAATTTTGCAACAACAAAAAAATTATTTTGCCATTATTAATTTAAGGTCTCTAGTCTTTCTTTCGTGCAGGGCTCAAGTAGTATCATTGGAAGATGTTGCTAGGTGCCTGCTAGGTGAATGAAAAGAATCAACAAAGTTAAAAAGTGAAAGATTCATGCGCTCTTCTTCCAACTCATTACTTAGAAATTTTGAAACGATTAAACCCAATTATTTCAATCCATTTTCCATCTCATTTATGTTGTCAAATTAAGTTGATTATACAATATTGCAAACATCATCTCGTCCTTGAATCTGGAATAAAAAGGTAAATAATTTCTTAGCACAAGTGTTGCATGTGCTTTGAAGAAAATATAGACTCATACTATGGAAAATTTGAAGCCTACTTTCAAGTTGTTGGGAGTCAAAGACAACCCAAAATCAAGTAATCAAATGGTTAGGGCTAAAAGACAAACTAGTGTTTGTTGACTTTGACCATTTTAATATGAGAACAATCCAAGTTCAAAATATGTTTAAGGAAACACTTATTATTATTTATAAACCCGTTTCAATGAATTTTTTTCTAAATATCTATACATTTTGACTTGGGTCTATTAAATTCATGTTAGATCTATAAACCCTTAAAAAGATGGTATTGATTAATCTTAACTTACATCTACCAACCTATCTCCATCTTAAACTCGGATCTATCAATAGCAGAGAGGGAGCAAATCTCTCAAGATGTAAACATATTTTAGAGTGCAAAACTTGAAGAAAGATATGCACCTCAACAGATTTGATACCTCTAATCCGAGGTTAAGATGGATCTAGGTTGCTTTATATATATATACACGGAAAGGCACTCTATAGTCTACTATGGGGGAGATGTTCATGTCGAGTAAAGCATTAAAATAATAATAATAAATTATCATGTGTGTACTTTGAATGAATACAATCACAATGTGTGTACATATGCTGACATAGATCCATCTTAACTCGTGATCTATGTGTGTGTGTACATATGCTGACATAGATCCATCTTAACTCAAATCCATCTTAACTCGTGATCTATCAAGCTTCGAGAGGAATCCCTCAAAATTTATCATATCATAATTTATTTATCAATTATAAGTTAGAACAATTATTATTGTTGAATGTTGGCTCATTTATCATTGTTGTTTAAGAAAAATGGGTAGACTTTCACTTTTGTAAAATACTTTTAAGTTTTGATGCATTAACTTGTTTGTTTGAAAAAACAATAACAATAATATTAATTTAAATCATAATCTAAATGTATAAACACATTTATTTGGCATAATTATTTAAGTCATTATTAACTTTACTCTTATATTAATAATATTAAATAAATTCAAAGCCAAAATAATATGGTAATCTTTAAAATTCAGTATTTACTTATTATATTAAGAAATGAATGTTTTTTTTTGCAATATGGTTATTTACTAGAACATTCTTTCAAAATAATTAAAGATGTCTTAAAAAATATTTCATAAAATATAAAATGAGAAGATTAAAAAATTGTATTTTGTTTTAATTTAATATGGTTATTTATTTACTTATTATATTAAGAAATAAATGTTTTTTTGCAATATGGTTATTTACTGGAACATTGTTTCAAAATAATTAAAAATGTCTTAAAAAAGATTTCATAAAATGGGAAGATTAAGAAATTGTATTTTGTTTTAATTTAATATGGTTATTTATTTACTTACTATATTAAGAAATAAATGTTTGTTTTTTTTGCAATATGGTTATTTCTTGAAACATTGTTTCAAAATAATTAAAGATGTCTTAAAAAAGATTTCAGTAAATGAGAAGAATAAGAAATTGTATTTTGTTTTAATTTAATATGGTTATTTATTTACTTGTTATATTAAGAAATAAATGTTTTTTTGCAATATGGTTATTTACTGGAACATTGTTTCAAAATAATTAAAGATGTTTTAAAAAAGATTTCATAAAATGACAAGATTAAGAAATTGTATTTTGTCTTAATTTAATATGGTTATTTATTTACTTATTATATTAAGAAATAAATGTTTTTTTTGCAATATGGTTATTTACTCTAACATTGTTTCAAAATAATTAAAGATGTCTTAAAAAAGATTTCATAAAATGAAAAGATTAAGAAATCGTATTTTGTTTTAATTTAATATGGTTATTTATTTTTTAAAGTAAGAAGATTGTTTCAAAATAATTAAAGACATCTTAAAAGAAGATTTCATAAAATGAAAATTGTTTCAAGATAAATAAAGATGTTTTAAAAGAAGATTTTATAAAATAAGAATATTAAGAAATTGTATTTTGGATTTCATAAAATGAGAATATTAAAAAATTGTATTTTGTTTTTATTTAATATGGTTATTTACTTTCTAAAGTAAGATTGTTTCAAAATAATTAAAGATGTTTTGAAAGATATTGTATTTTACTTTTATTTAGTAAGTGAAAGAGTTTCTTAAGAAATTGTATTTTGTTTTTATTTAATATGATTATTTGCTTTCTAAAGTAAAAAGATTGTTTCAAAATAATTAAAGATTTATTTAGCTTTAAGTCAAAGAGTTTTTTAAGAAATTGTATTTTGTTTTTATTTAATATGATTATTTACTTTCTGAAGTAAGAAGATTGTTTCAAAATAATTAAAGATTTATTTAGTAAGTCAAAGAGTTTCTTAAGAAATTGTATTTTGTTTTTATTTAATATGATTATTTACTTTCTAAAGTAAGAAGATTGTTTCAAAATAATTAAAGACTTCTTGAAAGAAGATTTCATAAAATGAGAAGATTAAAAAATTATATTTTGCTTTTATTTAGTAAGTCAAAGATTAAGAAATTGTATTTTGCTTTTATTTAATAAATCAAAGAATTTCTTAATTTCCTTAAAAAAAAATTGTATTTTGTATTTATTTACATATAAGGTATGATGGTTGATAGTCAGTGAGAAGTTGAACTCTTCCAATTAAATATATCGTAAGTTCTAAAAATATAGAACCGCACATTTATTTATTGTGTATATATTTTTTCCTTCTTTGTTTTGTTTCAATAACCTTATTTCCTAACCTTAACCTTATTTCTTTACCTTCGACATGAATAAATCTGGAATAAGAAGATTGTACACGTAAATCATCTACCTCAACAAAAACGAAATCCAATTTATATAAAATTAATTAAAATGATATTAAATACTTGTATAAATATCAAGAAACGTGCCTGTCCTAAGCAGTCTCAAATTGTCTTCCATCCATATATTCCCCTCTACATTTAGTATATTTCTTCGATTCAGCTGCACCAACAACTGAATCGAATTACCGTACGCAAATAACTGCCCTGATTGCAGTCAAGGTTGTCACAGCCATCGCGTAGGTTGTAATGGAGCCAACTCACTTAAACGTTCAAAGTGTAATTGAACCGGATTCCGCTAGGCCTCCTCCAAAAACGTCAAACAAACAAGCTTTCAACGGACGATTATCGAATTCTGCTAAATTACATGAAAAAGATGTAAATCGGTCTCTTCTGAAGTGTCGGGATCACAAGTCCTCATGAACAAATTTCGTATAAACACTCTGATCGTCTGGCCAATGTTTAGTGTACAACGGGCCAAATCTATTTACTAGAGGTTAAATTGTACCTGTCTGAAACCTGCAGTGCAATGGATGGCGGCGGCGGGAAGCAACTGAAGGAGATTTAACAGGTAAAAAACCAGTGTGACCAGTAGACAAGGAGGGACAAATGGCAGTCTCCTACATGTCGACAGACTTGGAAAAATTGAAAAAAACGCTCCCTTCAAAACACCTTCGACGTAATTATTTTGAAAAGTATGAAAAACATCTGGTTATGTGAAAATTAATATTGGGAAAAAAATCATTACTTGTCTAGATCCCCATGAAGCATTCAAAATCTGTTATCTAATGTGATTTGATGCAAAACAATATCATGGTGAGCTGCCCAAGGCTCTTTATTAAGAGTGGTCTCTTGTGCAATCATAACAGAGGCATTCGGTGTAATGACAAGTGGTCATAGGCACCGTTGATAAGTTGGTACCATACTAATGCTACCTGCATAGCTACACCAGCAAATTATTTGTTCTGTTTAACATCCACTGCACTACATATAGTTGTTTTATTACAAGTGGAGCATCCTCATAGTGGAGGACTTTTAAATGTTGTTAACTGTCCAAATAGATAGCCACACCTTACATCAAACATGATTGTTAATCAACCACATACATCTTGCAATACATCTTGCAATCTGTCAATGAGATTAATAGTTTTATACAATCAACCACATACAGATTGCAAAAATGAAATTAGTTTTGCAACAATGAAATTAGTTATATGTTTATAGGCTTTTTCTTGGAAGTCACATAGGCTTCTTCTTGTAAGTCACATAGGCTTCTTCGTTGGAGGTCGAGGTCACTTGGAGGTTGAGATCACAAGTTCAAATCCAAAGGGGATAGGATATATACACCTCTATAGACTTTAGTAGTCAAATCGTTGCACATTCAAATCCAAAAGGGATAGGATATATATACCTCCATAGATTTTAGCATAGACTTTAGCAGTCAAATCGTTGCACAGAGAGAGTTCCTTGTCCCAGAGTCTCATACACCAATTTGATGTCTGATTTGACCGTGACCTTAAAATTAGTTTATTGTTATTATTATATAAAAACTACCCAAAATTAATCCTCAAGAACTTGGAGCAAGGCCTCAAAATCCAAAATTAATCCACAAGGACTGCTCATTAATCCACAAGGACTTGGAGCAGGGCCTCGAAATCCAAAAATCCAAAACTAATCCACAAGGACTTGGAGCAAGACCTCAAAATCCAAAGCTCACTCTGTTTCAACGGAACTACCTACCTAACAACACTTCGATAAAGATTGGAACAAGATAACCTAGTAAAAACACAAAGATCCAAGAATAATCATATGTACAATTTTCTCCCCTTGCAAATGATATTCGAAAATTAAATATCTTAAGAGAATGCTTCACACATTCTCTGGTAATAATCCAGAAGGACTTGGAGCAGGGCCTCAAAATCCAGAGCTCACTCTGTTTCAGAGGAACTACCTACCTAACAACCACTTGGATAAAGATTGGAACAAGATAACCTAGTAAAAACACAAAGATCCAAGAACAATCATATGTACAATTTTCTCCCCTTGCAAATGATATTCGAAAATTAATTATCTTAAGAGAATGCTTCACACATTCTCTGGTAAGATCCACATCAACAAAAAGACCTCCAAAATTGGGATTATAACATATCCTTCAGTCTAGGCATTTAAGAAAATGTAACTCATACAAAGGGCAAATTGCACATAACTACATAACCTTCTAGTCCTATAAGCTTGTCAGATTGTAAAACAAGCCTTTTTAAGGCAACAATGCCTTCAACAGTTAGGCTGACGTTGAAACTAAGCAGACGAAATGAAAATACATTACATATCAAGTACATTCTTACAAGGTTCATTCAACTGCGCTGCTGGTCCCAAGCATCAAACGGCCAACTAAAACATGTCATTTGATGCCCCCTTTAGCAGGCCCGACAGAAGTGACCAACATGCAGAATGAAATGGTATCAGGCATCTGAACTCCTTTCAGCAGTGACCCCAGCAATAGATGAATCTTGACGATCAGAACACCGGGATGTTTCTCTTGTGGCAAGGTCTTCTGAACATCCCTTGAGCTTCGCACTCGGGGTTTGTGGGGTCATTTTTTCAACTTCTTCGCGCGTATAAATGTAAATTTTGCGTACAATACTACAGAACTCTCTGTTAATCATGACAAAATCCAAACAAGTAAATCAGAAAACATTGGAGATTATTAAACTAGGTTATGAATACCTACTAATAATCAAGCATTTTTCCTGA
>ML810936.1:76915-87217 GCA_009831015.1 Picea engelmannii
GTCCTCATTATTTGCTTGATTAGGGTTTAATTTATGACATTTAATGCAAAACAATATTATTATGTATTTTGGCCTTGTCGGCCTTTTGGTGACCTAAATTTTAATTAAGGTCATTGCTACTGTATAAATTGAGGGTTTTAACTCTCATTTTGATCATCTTTCAGTCACTCTTGGAGAGGTCTGAAATTTGCGCCCTCCTTTGGGTTTTTGGCTGAAATTTTGATGCGCACTTGTTGAAGGAGGCTCTTTCTTGGCTATTTCCTGCATTTTCTTGGTGCAAGGTTTTAAACTAGGGTTTGGCTTAATAAATGCTTGGTGAATGTAAGTGAATTTCTGCAATCCTTCTTTGTTGAATGGTTATGGCATTTTTTACTTGCATTTTGTTAATGATATTTGCTGGATTAATCCCTAGGGGACAAGCACATGTTGGTATCCTTGTTTCATGTCCCTACTAAGTTATGCTAAGAGCCATTTTATTTTGTTGAAGATGAATGCTAGAGCCTTTCCATAACAACACTTTACCACTCATCGTTCAAGCTAGCCATTTTTACTTTGCCCTTTGAGCTAAAGAGGGAGGAAGACACACTAAGGCCTAGGGTTTCTACACCTTAGTGAGTCGTCTTCCCCTTGGGTTGATAGGTTGAAGCCTTTCCTTAGCAACACTTCAACCATAATATCCCTCTTGTATTTGTCCCTATCACTATCATTTCATCCCTTCAAAATTTGAAACTATTTGACTCCATTTTCCCTAATATCGTTCTGGTCTAAGACCTCCTATACTTGAGTACCTTGATCACAAACATCCAAATACTCTTGAACAATCATTGACTCCTTCTAACCCTAGCTTAGACTAACACTTGATAACCTATTTCTATCGTCATTTATTTATGCTATAATCATATCTTTGCAACATTTAAATTCTTTATTGAGCAATTGAAAGATTGGCTAGTCGTTGCTTTTGATGAATGTTAGTATTTGACATTGATGATAAATTGTCATTGCTCATTGTGAATCTTCTTTAGCATTTATTGTGAAGTGATATATATTGTAATCATTTCTATTGTACATCGTTGACTTGCTTCATCAATATTGTCTATCAATTGCTTTATACCATAAGTCCTTGATTATATGAAGTACTAACCAAGCAAGTGATCTTGCACATGCATAGTTTTCTTGTTGCTTTGTCTCGGGCAGGTACACTTTTGGTTATTATTTGTACTTCCGTTTATCTTTACTTTTATTGGCTGATTAGCTAGACTTTCTGATCGGTGATGACTTGTGGGGGGGGGGAAATTTCTACTTAGCGGTAAGCCTTTTCCTTCTCAAAACCCCAGGTCATCGGGGACGTCTCCCCTGGGCCTACCACCCTAAACAGAAAGAGCTATCCTATTGAGGTGACATTGGTAGGATAGTCTCAGTTTCGCCAGTTTTCCTTTCTTCCATCCATCATTTACTCCAACTACAAACTGTCCAATAACATGTAGCTCCCACTACTGGGGATCACATCACTTCCCGCTATTGGGGAATACATCAATTCCTACTACTGGAGAAAATACATTTGGACCACTCCAAGCTTGTCCCTGACGGAAGCTTGGTCAACATATATGTTACCTGTTTGTCGGTAGCAATATATTGGAGCAAGTGTCTCGTCATAGTCTTCTCCCTCTTGTTGGGAGAGTTCTCTGAACACAAATAAGGATTTGTACATCTCTAAGCTATTTATCTGCAACATGTTTGATATTGTAGATCAACTTAGAAGTCACCATTGAATTCCCTTCTGGTCTTGGAACCAAGGAAAAGATATATATCTCATTATTTCTGGCTAGCTTCCTTCTCGATCATTGTAGCAAAGTCTACTAAAGCAAGACAATATTTCCATAAGATCTCATATCTCCTCGAAGCCTCTAAAGCTTCGATCTAGCCTTCTCAACCCATGGCACCTGTTTGTTAGTCCTGGAAGACGTCTATCTCTTCCATTTGAAGGTATCTGAGTCTCCATTCTCCCTCTGAAGCTTGACTCCCTCTGAGTTTGTATAATCTTTGGAGCCATCTGCTCCTCATGGTATGGCTCATCAATGTTGCATCCTGCAAAGTTTCATGGGACCATACTGGTCTCTTCTTGGTTACTACAATGATTCTAGGTAGGACCTTCAGGCTCAATTAACTCTTCCTGATGATTTGAAGAGTGATCAATTGTACTAGAGGGATTTGTTCGGTCATCTTTGGAGCCTTTTTCTCCTTACAATCAATCTCCATATGAGAGATTTTGTATCTCGTAAAAGTACCATTCTTCGTCTTTTTCTTCTTTGATACATGGATGTATGTGGTTGTGTATACAACTTCTTATCTGGATAGTCTACTCCATGTCTTAAACTAGAGACCATCTAATATGTTGTTTCCTGCAACCGTCACTATAACTTCCCTCAAAGTTATCACCTGTGACTTGGAACCTGAACAAGGACAACAAAGGGAAAACAATGGACAAGAATAATACTCTTATAATAATAATAACAAGAATGAGAACAATAATCACAGTGGCTCCTTCTCAAAGCTATTGCTTGTGACCTGCCTGGAACAAGAGCCAAAATGAAAATACAATAATAAGCAATAGGAACAACACTCTTCTAGGGTTGTGATCAATCATTCCTCCATGGTAACTTCCATGGAATTTATAAAATAACCTGCCTGAGACAAGGGAAGCAAGAGCAAAAAATATAATAGCATTTTTGTAAGAAAATATCTATGTCAACAAGAATATAAGACAATCTCATGGTAATCATCATATTATTACCAAGGTGACCTGCCTGGAAGAAAAACAAGAAGTATCTCATAGAGGAGATGTTAGTTCATCTTGCGACCAAGTACAATAAGCATTTATATCAATATTACTCACATGCTTCCAAGTATTCATTGTATCTAACAATAATAGAACTTTTCAAGGATTGTTGTCACAACTAGTAATGTAACAATTATTAAACTTGATATGTGCAATTGGAAACTTATTAATTTAATCAATCAAACCTGGAACTTGGAGTCTTATCTTCAAGAATGAGTATTGTTGCTTTTCTTCCAAGTCTCCTTCACTCAAGATGTCAAATATTCTCTTGAACTTGTCCCCTGTACTTAAGACAACATGCTTTCCTGATATAAATCTTAGTTAGGGAATATAATGCAAGTAAACTCAAAAATTTCAACCTTAATCAATCTAATACTTTGACTAGAGTTAGTTCATAACTTTAACTTTGAACATAGGTTAGTTTGATAATCATAAATTCAATATATCAAAATACAACTAGATGTTCATAAGATCACAATAATTCCATAACAACTAGAGACATATGAAAATAATGAAACTTGGAGTGCGTTGTTACTCTGAATGTGTTGGATCTGAGATACCTCTGGATCTACGATTGTTTATTTGGTCAAAAGATCCCTTCTCCTGCAAATACCCTTAATATAATGATACATTTTAAACATATACAAGTACATACCTTCGATAAAAATGACACCATCCGACAACAGTGACATGCAATGACGAACCCAAAAATTTCAAGGTGCTCCAATTGCCAATCTAAAGATAGTTGGAGATGCGCTAGGGTAAGGTGCACTAGGAAAACCACAAGTTAGTCCCAATACTTCACAACAAATTTAATTTCAACTAGTACTGCAGATGGAGTTGGCACTGCAACTAGTGCTACAACTGGCATGAAGGAACCGACACTACAAACCTAGGGTTTTATGAGGAAACCCTAATTTATCAACTTCAGAAATTTGCAGATCTGATCCAGGGAAGAGATCCGCCCTACTTAGGCTATCTTCTTAGTGTGTTTAATAAGTTCTCAATGAGATTGACATTATGGGAAACTGAGGATCTTCCTTCCAGTCATTAAACTGTTATGAAGGAAACTTGCTCTGAAACCATGTTGAAATTTTGGTATGCTCGTTTAACCATAGACAATGTCACATCATTGTCACCCAACCATAGGAATTCACATATGCCACCCCCAAGCACACTAACCTTTACTTAGAATAATTCTGGCAAGCCTACTCCAAAACCAACATATAAACCCTAGCTGCTAATTGCAAAAAAAACTCAAGACAAGTAGAGTGCTCCTCCAAGGGTATCACACAAGAGAGAGAGTATCCATATCCACAGAACAAGTACCATACACAACTGCAGTAGATGCAACTACACTACTCTCTCATAATTGCGCCATACTTAGCAAGAATATCACCAAGAATGTCACCAAGAGAATCACAAAGAGAGAGACCAAGAATGTCACAAAGAGAATCACCAAGAGAGAGACCAACAATGTCACCAAGAGAATCACCAAGAGAGAGACAAAGACCAATAGATGACCATCCACCCTTATTCCTCCTTGTCGTTGCAGTTGCAACTGAAACTCTCCACAATACTTGCACTTTGAATGGGTGTACAAATGAGATAAAATGTCCTCTATTTATATTAATCTGTCCAATGACTTTTCTGGCTGGGCCGACCTGAATTTATGGTAATTATATTTTTTGTTTATCTTTTTCTCGTGGAGCCGACTTATATTTTAGGGTTTCCGCACATCTGTTTAATGGTTCACTTGCTTCCAGAATATTCTATTATAATTCATAGGTTACACATGGAGTTTATACCTTCCACAACTACCAAAACATCAACACCACCAAGCTCTACAAGCCGATCCTCGAGGTGTCCAGACAAGCCAACATCACACCAACTGTTAACCCCAAAATCTCCCACTTGTATCACACAAGCTATCAATGAAGTTCACACACTTGTACCTTGTTACCTCCTAGATTTGGACTAAAATATATTGAAGTCTCTTAGTGAAGTGTAACCCCAAGGGAACTTAGGGAGGTTGTCCATTGTCACCACAACAACTCTTATTTTCACTTTAGGTTGATTCTTTTTCGGCACAAGGGAGGAAACCCTAGAAAATAAGTATATGATATTCCTTAGAAATAAAGGGATGTTGGACTACCAAGCCTTAGTGTTTATCCAATGGAGTTATGGGGTCCAAATAAAAGATCAAGGGGTTTTGAATATTATGGAGAGGACATAATTAGGACATTCTTTGGTGCACCATAACTAGTTCAAAATAAATTTTCAGATTATGCAAGAATAAGAGAGCGTTTATGAAAGATGCACCATCACGACCATGAAAGTATAACCAAGAATAATGTGTAACCATGAAACAAATAAATAACAACCATAATATGAAACCCTAGATGAATTCATTGATGTAGGGAAACCTTCTTATCAAACAAACAACCACAACCAATAACACATCATTTATTGAAATTTGATTTTACAACCAGATCAAGAGAACTAAATAGGTATCACCTTTATATAGTTACAAAAACACATCATCCAAAAATTCAAGGTTACATAAAGGATTAGGTAAGGTTTACAACCTCTATCCTAATTTATTTTTATGTGACAAACTTGTCATTTTTCAAAGATTATTTGGAAACAAAAACCAAGATAATTCTTGCAAAAGCCCTAATCATCTATGAAAAGAAAAGAGAGATGGAAAACCTCAAATTGAATCCGTCCTTCCAATCCTCTCAAATAAATTCAACTAATATTGGAGGGAACAACCAATATTCCAACCATGTCATGAGAAAATGATATTCAACAAAACTTGGAGGGAATTGCCAATATTCCAACCCTAAAGAGTAAAATAATAATAAAAGAAAGCTAAAACCCTTGAAGTAGGGTTCTCCTCTTTAGAGTGCCTTTTAGGGTTGGATTTCACCACAATTGATGTGTCAACTTCTTCTTTGATCTAAATACAAATATGTGAATGATGTTTCTAACAATGTGTAATGCCCCATAGTGACTCTTTGACATATCAAAATAATCAAACCTGGAGTGCATTGTTCCTCTGAATGTGATGGATCTGAGATCCCTCTGGATCTACGATTGTTTATTTGGTCAAAAGATCCCTTCTCCTGAAAATACCCTTAAGATAATGATACATTTTAAACATATACAAGTACATACCTTCGACAACAACGACACCATTCGACAACAGTGACAAGCAATGACGAACCCAAAAATTTCAAGGTGCTCCAAGTGGCAATCTGAAGATAGTTGGAGATGCGCCAGGGTAAGGTGCACTAGGACAACCAAAATTTAGTCCCAATACTTCACAACAACTTTCATTGCAACTAGTAATGCAATTGGAGTTGGCACTGCAACTAGTGCTACAACTGGCATGAAGGAACTGGCACTGCAAACCTAGGGTTTTATGAGGAAACCCTAATTTCTCAACTTCAGAAATTTACAGATCTGATTCGGGGAAGAGATGCACCCTACTTAGGTGATCTTCTTAGTGGGTTTAGTAATTTCTCAATGAGCTTCACAATGGGGGAAACTGAGGATCTTCCTTCCAATGGTTAAACTGTTATGAAGGAAACCTGCTCTGAAACCATGTTAAATTTTGGTATGCTCGTTTAACCATAGACAATGTCACATCATTGTCACCCAACCATAAACATTCAAATATGCCACCCCCAAGCACACTAACCTTTACTTAGAATAATTCCAGCAAGCCTACTCCAAAACCAACATATAAAACCTAGCTGATAATTGCAACAACAACTCAAGACAAGTAGAGTGCTCCTTCTCCAAGGGTAGCACAAAAGAGAGAGAGTCTCCATATCCACAGAACAAGTACCATACATAACTGTAGTAGTTGCAACTGCACTACTCTCTCATACTTGCGCCATACTTAGCAAGAATATCACCAAGAGTATCACCAAGAATGTCACCAAGAGAATCACAAAGAGAGAGACCAAGAATGTCACCAAGAGAATCACCAAGAGAGACCAATAATGTCACCAAGAGAATCACCAAGAGAGAGACAAAGACCAAGAGATGACCATGCACCTGTATTCCTCCTTGCAGCTACAGTTGCAGTTGCAACTGCAACTCGTACAAATGAGCTAAAATGTCCTCTATTTATATTAATCTATCCATTGACTTTTCTAGCTGGGCTAACCTGAATTTATGGTAATTATATTTTCTGTTTATCTATTTCCTGTGGAGCCGACTTGTATTTTAGGGTTTCCAAACATATGTTTAATGGTTCACTTGCTTCCAAAATATTATATTATAAGTCATATGTTACACGTGGAGGTTAATACCTCCCGCAACTACCAAAACATCAACACCACCAAGCTCTACAAGTCGATCCTCGAGGTGTCCAGACAAGCCAACATCACACCAACTATTAACCCCAAAATCTCCCACTTGTATCACACAAGCTATCAAGGAGGTTCATGCACTTGTACCTTGTTACCTCCTAGATTTGGAATAAAAGATATTGAAGTCTCTCAGTGAAGTGTAACCCCAAGGGAACTTAGGGAGGTTGTCCATTGTCACCACAACAACTCTTATTTTCACTTTAGGTTGATTCTTTTTCGGCACAAGGGAGGAAACCCTAGAAAATAATTATATGATATTCCTTAGAAATAAAGGGATGTTGGACTACCAAGCCTTAGTGTTTATCCAATGGAGTTATGGGGTCCAAATAAAAGAGCAAGGGGTTTTGAATATTATGGAGAGGACATAATTAGGACATTCTTTGGTTCACCATAATTAGTTCAAAATCAATTTTCAGATTATGCAAGAATAAGAGAGCGTTTATGCAAGATGCACCATCACAACCATGAAAGTATAACCAAGAATAATGTGTAACCATGAAACAAATAAAGAACAACCATAATATGAAACCCTAGATGAATTCGTTGATGAAGGGAAACCTTATTGTCAAACAAACAACCGCAACCAATAGCACATCATTATTGAAATTTGATTTTACAACCAGATGAAGAGAACTAAATAGGTATCACCTTTATATAGTTACAAAAACACATCATCCAAAAATTCAAGGTTACATAAAGGATTAAGGAAGGTTTACAACCTCTATCCTAATTTTTTTTTTTTTTTTTAGGGTTACAAAATTGTCATTTTTCAAAGATTATTTGGAAACAAAAACCAAGATAATTCTTGCAAAATCCCTAATCATCTATGAAAAAAAAAGAGAGATGGAAAACCTAAGATTGAATCCGTCCTTCCAATCCTCTCAAATACATTCAACTAAGCTTGGAGGGAACAACCAATATTCCAACCATATCATGAGCAAATGATATTCAACAAAACTTGGGGGGCATTGCCAATATTCCAACCCTAAAGAGTAAAATAATAATAAATGAAAGATAAAACCATTGAAGTAGGGTTCTCCTCTTTAGAGTGCCTTTTAGGGTTGGACTTCACCACAAATTGATGTGTCAACTTATTCTTTGAGCTAAATACAAATATGTGAATAATGTTTCGAACAATGTGTAATGCCTCATATTGACTCTTTGACATGATTTAAATTCCTTCTTGAGTGAGATGTCCCTCTTTTAGAGGGTAGATCCATGATTTAATCCACATAATATCGTCCTTTTTCATCCTAGGAGTGGAAAAATATTTATTAAGTGGCTTCCTTTGACCATACAAGTGCACTTACCACATCATGGCATCATTCAAGCAAAGGTGTTTACCTTCTAGTGTCTTTCCTTGCCACATGTCATGCTCTGGGGCTCCCCCACTTGGGACATTTGCTCCTTTTGCCTTTGAATTCATAAGATGGGCCCATAATTCCACTTGTCATATTCATAAGAAAATTCCTTTCCTTTGGGGGGAGTTTTATCATGTCAACCATGCCACATGGAATCTCTTCATGCAAAGCATTTTCCTTTAAATATAGAAAAGGGTTTGAACAATGTGTCCTTACACCAATACCTAAAAAAGGTAAAATATGCATCTAAATTTGTGGAAACTCCTCCATTTGGGTTATTTCTCATCCTTTCATGTCTTCCACATGCCTTGTCCATCTCCTCGAAGAGGACGTTTCTCCTTTACATTATGTTTGATCCCTTAAAACGCCATAAATCATTTCTTAGACATCTTTTGAGCTAGGACATTCATATTCTAAGGCTGTCTTTGACCTCTATATTTCCATAAATAATGATTTGTACCTCTAATATGGTAGATAATTCATGTTCTAAAGTTCCCTTCCTATTCACATCCCCTATCCCGTGTCATGGGTTGACCTAGGAATAAGGCTCTGCATTAGCGATTCAACAAATGTAATGCAAGTCATGTAATCTTGTATCGATTGTGCCAAGTGTGAGTGAATGGAATACCCTAATGGATGTGCCTTTAGAACATCCTCTGAGAAGATAACCATATTTATCCACACCTTGGACCATGAATGATTCTTGGGTAAGATAGAACCAGGGGCTCTCCCTTGTGTTTGGCAACAAATAAAAACAAAGTTACATCAAACACCCTATGAGCATAGGCTAGAATCTTTGTCACTATTTGGTTGAAAACTGAGGCAAGCTCCTGAAGATGGAAGAAAAAATGAAGATTACACCAAGGTTAGTGTGTGATAATACATGCTCTATCCAATGTTAGATAGGGATGATATAGTCATCATTTTTGGCATATGAATATGGTATCCCATGATCAAGCCACAAATCTTGTTCATTGAGAAAAGGCATCCACTGTTGCTATCATTCTGTCTCAAGAAACAATAATCGTCAAAACCTTCTTCAAAATGGGGCTCCTTTCTTGATTTCTATGGATTTCCCTCTAGCTTTCTAGACTTTTTTGTAGACCCATTAGACTTGCATTCATCATCACCTTGTATTGCAACATTCTAAATGCCAACATCCAACATAAACATTGAAAATGACTTTATTTCAACATCATTTGTTTGGATTCTATTAATATTTGCATGGGATATGAATTTTTTCATGATTGGAAGTAGTTTATCATTATTAATTATCTCCTTATATGGGGGCATGCCTGTGCCAATACGTCACTTTTCTCATTTACAAGTGTCTAGGCATTCTTAATACCTTGTAGAGGAAAATAGATTCAACATGGAGAAAGATGATATGCCATTGTCAAACTCAAAAAATGTTTCTTCCTTCGATGCTCCAATAGACATGGGCACATCATCAATCCTTCTATGTATATCCACATTCACAGAGTCATATTGTGATGTGGCATGATTAACAATGTATGATGTTGTCTCCGCATTAAAAAATAACATCTACACGCTGATTAGTGAAAAACCTTGAAAAAGTCTCTAATTCCGAAGATTCATCAAATGACTCATAGTTGTAAGGCAATAGCTTTAACATCAACAAGGTTTGAATGTTGAGCATGCTTCTCTTGTGATTCCTTACCTGTTTTAAGGAAAATTTGCTTATGTTTAGATTTGAAGT
>ML810936.1:116441-139946 GCA_009831015.1 Picea engelmannii
AAACTAAGCCAAAAAATCAAATCAATAAAAAACTGTAAATAATAAAAAATAGAAAAAACAAAATTTAAAAATTAAAAACAAATTGAAAATATAAATCCAAATTAAAAAAAAAATGACAAAAAAATGAAACAAATGAAATAAAATAAAATAAAACAATTAATACATGAATTCAAAATTAAAACTAAAACTAAATAAATGAAATAGATGAAAATTGGGGGAGGGAGATTCTAGGAATCACCCTCCCCTGTTCGTGCCCACAAAACCCATCGTTGCACCACGCCCAACCTCCCTCTCTCCTTGTCTCCCCCTCTCGCCCCCCTCCCTCTCCTCGTAGACCGCGGGGTACATCAATGGGCAGTGGGAGAAGAAGGAAACAACCAGAGAAGCCATGTTGAATAGGAAAGTGGATCCAAAGATTTGAAATGAGCTAGCATGAGGGAAGCTCAAATTGAGGGATTTGAGGATACATAAACTGATCCAATCAAATCCAAGGAATGGATCATGAAGAGATATGTACAAATATCAATAGTGCGAGAATGAATTGAATTTGAGCATGTTGATGTTAGTTGTAGCATCAAACATGTACTTCTGCAGTGGCATGTGGCTAGCATGTGGAATTCGTTGAAAGCCTAGTGTGAGTTTACTTTAGTTAAAAGGAATCAATTAAATTAAAAGTGTTTTTATTAGTGAATTGAGTTATTTAAGGAAAGTGCAAAAAGTAATTAGCATGTTATCTAAGCATGTAAATCTTAAGTGGGCGTGAAAAGTAAACTCAACCGTGGATCACTTTGGAGATTAGATTTAGATTATAACTCATGATTATAAAATCAAGGTTGGGGTAAAGGATAAGTTACTTCAAGAGGAATTCACTTGTGTTGAGGGATTTGACACAATGAGGGATCTTTGGTGGCCACCCACCTATTCCAACACGCTCCTCTTGACAGTTTTTAGTTTAGCACGTTCTTCTGTACTTCTTTGTAATTGTGGGTTCTACACTTCCAGGTCTGTCTAAATCCCTACACATCTTCCAGGTGGAGACTGGTGGCCGCCCACCTAATCCAACTAACTTATTTTGGATGTTTTCATGTCAGCACATCTTTTTGTACTTCCAGGGCCATTTTGGGGCCCTAAACAATGTTTTTTTTGGTTTGCCATAGTCAAAATGTAGATGGAGTCAGAGTTTGATGGCGTAATGCGTATTTCTCGAAAACACCTTTCCAACGGGCTATCACGTGCCTAAAATGAAGGTCGTATGCAAAAGTTATGACCCCGGGAAGTTGAGGTACCAACTTACACATCGGGGCCCACATAACTTTTGACGTTTCATCTCCTAGGGTTAGGTTTTTAGATGTCTAGGGTTCTGACATTCACGAGTAATGTTAAAAGGGCCTCTGGAGCCTCATTATAATCATTCTACTAAGACATATGTGCATAGCAGCCACATCTCTTCTCATAGATAGATACCACCATTCGAGCAAGTTGTTTTCAGTTCTACTGTTTCAACCAATTTCATTTATTCAATAGAAGATATTGTTCACTGGATATATGTTGTTGGTCTGCGTATCTTTGTGTTATTGTATTTAGTTTATTAGTCAGTTCTTTCCGCTCATAAATCCAGATCAATGGTATCAGAGCGGTTTTCTCTTCATTTATTTTTCTTCGTGCATGTCCCCGAGAAGATCTGGGTACAAGAAGTTGGGACTTGAACCAGTCGAGCCTTTGCAATATCGGTTGCGCCGAGCCCGACAAAAAACCATGGGGGATGAAAATAAAGATGATGGAGCAGGAGATCCTTTTAAAATGTTGCTCGAGGAATCCCTTGCGCGACAAAGGAACAAAATGATGGACAACTTTGCGCAGATCCTTTGACAACTTCCCACAGGAGAAGCATCTTCATCAAGCGGCCATGCAACCCCCTTCAAGGTACATGTAAATTTTGATATTCCATTATTTGAAGGACTAATATATGCAAATGTTATAAAAATGGGTGTGCTCGTTTAGCCATAGACAATATAACGATATTGTCAACCAACCATAGGCATGAATGCCACCCCCGAGCACCTTAGACTTGACAGAGAGAATAATTCCAGTAGCAAATCAATATCCAACCAAGGCTAATGCACCAAGCAAATATAACCAAGACTTATCAGAAAGTCCAATCCAAAAAGATTGAAATTACAAGTTGCAGTAGCTGCAGTTGCAAATACTCTCCAAACTTGCGCACCACTAAATTTCTGCAGTTGCAAGTTGTGTGTACCAAATGAGCTCTGGCGTCCTGTATTTATATTTCTCCTTCTCAGATGTCTTGGCCGACTTCTCTTTCTGGAGGTTGAAAAACTCAATATTAATTATTTTCTTTAGCCGACTTGTCTTCTAGAGTTATCTCCAATCGTAACACCCCTATTCCCCCCAACCTGTAATTAATCATTTATTATGATTACCATGCTATGGCATGGGAACAATGTAAATGTATTATTATTTAGATTGCCAATAACTAACTGCGGGGGTGAAGCCTCAAAGTACTGGCCATGATATCACTAGAGGAAATAGTAGAGAGGGTCCACTGTGTCAAAACGACCCAAATTTCCCCTTGATGAAATAATAAGCCTCATCCTGATCCCAAAAAGAAATGAGTTAATAAGAAAGTGACTGGTGGTTAAACAATCAACTACCCTAATGAAGAGAAGCATGGAGGGTCTGGCTGGGGAGACAAAAAAATGCCAGCCCAAAGTACCAAAAAGGGCAGTTTTCCTGTAGGCCCAGACTGACCCGAGTTTCCTTCTGATAGAAGGAATGAGATAGGTCCAGAACCTTCCTGAAGGGGAGAAAGGAGTAAAAATAATACGCACGAAGACATACACGAAGGAGAAACACCGGGAGAGGGAAGGCATGTGACCTAGATATGATAAGAGGAGGAAAGGAAAAGAGGAGGTTTCTCTTGTTACTAGAGAGAACCCAGAAAACCTGACCGGAATAGGAGGTCATGAGCTTGATGTTGAGGGAGCATCTGATAAACCTCGTAGAGGTCGTGACAGAGAAATAATCTCTGAGAAAATGCAAAATTTCCCTAGTGATGTCATGGTTTGGAATGGGGGTGGCCAGAGCGCTAAGAATGAATTCCTCTCAGTCTACGGTTGGGTGGAGAGGCTAACACCTACATTCAGTTGGTTGGCTATCAACTGTAATAGATAAGTGTTTCATTTACCCTTCACACTTAGATTTAAATGCATGTTTTGAATTTCTAAGTTTACTTATCTCTGAGTTAATTGGGTAATGTTATGTTATCAACTTTCAAAGTTATATGCCTGTGCATGCATTTTATAGTTGGAGGAATGAACCTTTGATATTCTATAAGTTTCAAATTGTTTCTCTTATGTAATCCTAGTGAAAGGAATACATATATACCCCTTTGAGTATAAAATCTCGAAGGAGAGACCCGTGATTAGTGTGCAGGGCCAACACTTAGTGAAGCATTGAAAGGTTCTCAAGGTGAGCGGGCGTAAGGAGTGCATGGAAATTTTTTCTAAGTCTCAAGATTAGGAAAGATATCAATATTTAGGTCTCAAAAGGGAGGATTTCTATATTTGGAGGAAGAGCGGATGAGATCCGTTCGGGAGGAACCAAAGTCTTTCACGACCGTTTGGTCTGGAGAAGAAACACGAGTGTTAACCCCTCGAGTCTTTCGGACTTTGCGAGTTCGGTGGATGTTGTGTGTTCGTTGTAAAGGAGGATAATTATCCGAAGTCTCGAATCCTGAAGTTAATCTAGGTCATTAGTAGTAGAGGGACATGTGGTCCTTAGATCAATGGTTATCCGGAAGCCCGGTTTTTCGACGAAATAGAAATACAATCACAAGAGTGTGAGGGTTTCACGAAGCTCCGAAGGCCAGAGAAAATCCTAGTCATTGGTGTCAGGTGCACATGGCAACATATCAAGTGTGGTTCATATTTCAACACTTCGAAAGATTTGAGGTGTGTTGCACTTTGGGTCGATAAATCCCAAAGGCTAGAGTAGATATCGATCGTGTTGATTAAGGTTGGTTGTCATTGATGTCAACCCTTGAAGAAATCCCCATAGCACAAAGGTTGGGTAATGGACCCAAGATTATTTGATGTAAAGATGATTCATTATTGTCTTGTCGTGGTAGATAATAATTAGAAATGGATGAACTCCAAAGTGGTCCCCTTATGGTGAAATCCCTCATGGGAAGACACTTTGCGGATTGAGTTATCCTAGAAGTATGGTTAGAGAACCCATGCTTATTTGTGGAATAATGAGATGAAGGTCAGTGAATTTATCATTGAAACTATCCTATATGGATAGTTCTTTTCATGTAATTTCTGGTGGTATGTGGAACATCACATAACTTCTCACGGTTAGAGAGTTATGGCCATGAGAAGTTGGAGAACCCAGGTTTGGGTAATGGACCCAAGTTTGTTTGATGGATAATGGTATGATTTTTGATATATTTTCAGGTAATACTATTCTATATGAATGTTACATGTCATTCCATTTTTGGTGGTATGTGGAACGTCACATAACTCCTCACGGTTTGAGAGTCGTGGCCTTACGAAGTTGGAGGACCCTCTTATGTCATCTAGAAGCCCCAAAAGGTCAAAGTAGTCAAAGTGGTTTAAGAGATTTTAGAAGGTATATACTAAAGTGTTGATGAGTGTACTATAATTCAAAGTGAATACAAAATAAATTGTTTAAATAATAAATTTAATGGATAAATTAGAAGTGGGTTAACCCTAAAATAAGGAAAGTGGGCAAAGTGACCTGGAAGATGTTTTTAAGGAAACTACTTGGAGAGTATAAATAAGAGGCAAGACTCTCTCATTTAAGACACACTTGAGAATATTGAATACCTATAGGTGTCTGATTTAACCAAAGGATATCTAAGCTGAATTTCTGAGGGAAGGTGAAGAAAAGAAGGCCAAAATTCAAGGAAGGATAAATTCTTTTGATGATGCTTTCTAAGGTATGTTATTTACAGGTCATCTCATCATTTTTGCAATAATTTTTTTTATAGAATTATTCAGACTGTGAAATTGATATGACATCGAGGAAACATATCCAAGTATATGTGGTAAACAATTCATCTTGTGGGTCATTTTGTTTTTGGAGTTACACTCTGTGGAAAATAGGGTTTGTGGCTAGTCCTGAAACTAGTCAAAACCAAGTGTTTCGGGTAAAAACGTCATAACTTCTTCATAAAAGATCCAAATTCAGTAATAAAAAATGTGTTGGTTAGAGTACATTCTATAGTATTTTTTGTAATAGTTTCAAAATTATTCAACAAATATTCTATGTGGGGCACGCTCTACAAGGTCAATCTCTAGAATAAGCCAAAATTCAACAAGGTATGCCATTTTTTCTATAACTCATTTTATGAGAGGTTCCAAGTATTGACATCTGGAAGAATTGCATAAAACACACTGAAAAACATTGTGTATCAGTTTCATATCTTTATTCATTACATGTACAAAGTTATGATCATTTCAAGTTAGGGTTGTTGACTAATCCAAAACTAGTCATGTGAGACTAAAGAAAAGTTTGATGAAAATGCTAGTATGTTGTTGTTAAAGTTAATGAAGGTTTGCAGGTATGTGATCATATAAACCAGGTCTATTACATAATTACAAATCATATTTGGATGATGAAATTGATGAGGGCTTTTGGTTAAGGTACATGTTGGGTACATGGTTGAGACAAGTAGTTGATGAGGTGGCACATACATGAGGTTTATAGTTGATGATGTTGGCACATATTGATGAGTAGTTGACACATGATTGGTACATACTTGGTACATGGTTGGTTGCACTTGCGTATGGTACAAGTTGATTACATGTTGTTTGGTACGGGTTGGTACATGGTTGGTTTCACTTGTGTATGGTACAGGTTGTTTGGTACAAGTTGGTGCATGGTTGATGCACACTTGTTTATGGTACAAGTTGAAGTACAGGTTGATTCATGGTTCATGTTTATTGCTACATGTTTACAATGATATATCTCACAGTGATAGTATGACAGTGGTTCCATCATTCTACTTCTACTTCAAGGCGGTTGGACGGGGCAAGGACAGGTGGTTGTAGCCACCTTCTAGTTGTAGTTGGAGAACATAGGGGGTTGTAGCCTCCTTCTGGTTGTAGACAGAGAATTGGGGAGTTGGAGCTTCCCTCAGGTTGTAGCCTAAGAAACTAGAGGGTTGGAGCCTCCTTTCAGTTGCAGCTGGAAAACAAAGGAAGTTGGTGCTTCCAATGAATGTAATTCTTCAAGACATATAATAAAAACACATTATGTGGTTTTCTCCCACTTTGGGTTTCCAAGTAAAACACTAATGTACTGTGTATGTGTATGATTGTTCATTTGTTCATTGCTCATTATTGGATGATAATTCTACATTGATATAACACTTTGATTATTTGGTTTAAAAAGGATTATAATTTCTCTATTACTGATTCACATCCCCCCCCTCTTAGTAATCCAACAATTGGTATCATAGCAGGTTCCTTCAGAAATCAGTTTAATCACTGAAAGGTAGATCATGGAGAGAAACAACTTGTATAAAAATGGAATACCACAGTTTGATGGACATAAGTATGCTTTTTGGAGCATAAGTATGAAGACATATATACAGGCACAGGGATTTCAAGTTAGACAATCAATTGTAGATGGATACACAACACCAGCAGTTCCACCAACAAATGACAAAGCAATGAAACTTGGTGAGAATAATTCCAAATCCAAAAATGCACTTTTGAATGGTCTCAGTGATACGGTATTCACCAAAGTTGCACATTTTAAATCCGCTAAAGAGATTTGGGACAAGCTTCGAAATATTTATGAAGGAGATACAAAGGTCAAATAAGCAAAGCTTCAAACTTACAGAGGTCAATTCAAACAACTAAAAATGAAGGAAGATGAAAACATTGAAACCTACTTATTACGAGTTGATGAAACAATGAATGCAATCATAGGATTGGGAGAAGAAATCGAAGAATTTGTAATTTTTAAAAATGTACTAAGCTCTCTTCCTATGAGATTCAACCTTAAGATATCATCACTAGAAGAAATATCGGATCTAAACTCAATAAGCATGGATGAACTGCATGGAATCTTAACAGCATATGAAATGAGAACTGAACAAGAAAATCCAGATGTAAAAGAAGCAACCTTCAAAGCATCCAAAAGATCAAAGAAAAATAAACAACAAGAAGAAGAATATAGAAACAACAATGATGTCTTGGAAGATGATGAAGAAGTGGCCAACTTCGTTAAAAGACTAAACAAGGAAACCAATGATAGGTATAGAGGTAATCTTCCTTTAATGTTTTTTAATTGTGATGGTATTGGTCATTTTTCTAACAAATGTCCTCATAAGAAAAAGATAAATGATGAAGGTTACTCAAAATGCAAATATACATATAAAGGCAAAAGAATTACAAAGCAAGTTTTCAAGAAAAGCTTATGCACCAAAGAAGACAACTCATCATCAGATGAAAATGAAGTCAGTGATAGTGAGACAAGAAGAGTTCTGTTCATGGCAGTAAAAGACTCTGACAAAGAAGACTCTGACAAATAAGACTCCGAAGAAGAATATGAAGAAGCCGAAGAAGAATATGAAGAAGTTAAAGAAGAAATTGAAGAGGCGGAAGTTGACTATCGAGAAGAATTAATGTGTGACATAGAAGTTATCAGAAGAGAAAAGAAGAAGAACAAGAAACTACAAGCAGAACTAGACAAGAAAAAAGACACTCGAGAACTAGAACAAATGATCACAAAATTGAAAGTTCAAATGGAAGAAGATAAAAGAATTGAAGAAGCACTCAAAGAAAAGTTAGAAGAAAAGGACATGATAATTGGAAACTTGGAAGCAAATATTGTCACACTAAGAAAGGATATTCAAAAGAAAAATATGCATAATAGCTCAAAATTTTTGGATGATATTATCAGCAGTCAAAAATCTTATCTTGACATGACCGGACTTGGATACACTCAGACAGAAAAGGGATCAAGCTCCAAAACAACAGAGCAAGAAACATATCCAAAAAGATATGTAGAAACAATCAAAGGGGATAGAAGGATATACAAGGAAGATTACATGGATACTCCTCCACCGAGAAGAGTCAGATTTCAGAATCAACAACCAACAGATAGGCTTCAAGAAGAAGAAGGATTCATAAGAGCACCTCCCTTCAGAATATCCTCAACTCCTAGGTATCAAACTATATTTTTTTGTTTATGTTATGCATGTAATAATTTTGGATATAAAGCTATGAATTGCAGAGCTAACAATATGAACAATAACAACTTTGAGAGTCATACACAAAGGGGTTATTCAAGAAGACCTAGTGAAACACAAAGAATAAGTTACAACAGGTTTGAATCTTTGAGCACTGAAGTGGAATGTTACAAATGTAACAATTTTGGACATGTGGCCAAAGATTGCAGAATGGCAGTCCCTCATAAATAACCTCAACATAATAACAACAATCACAGACAGGAACCTCAGAAAACGACATGGATAAGAAAGTAAGATCAATATAACAATGAAGAATGCACAATCTCTCTATAATCTAAGCAGAAGAGACGCGGTTGGTATGTTGACAGTGGGTGTTCAAAACACATGAAAGGTGATAGAGAAAAGTTTCTTACATTACGAAAGGAAAGAGATGGATCAATCTCCTTCGAAAATGATGATTCATCCAAAATCATTGGAAAAGGCACAATCCAAATTGGGAACAAGAATGAAAAGGAAGAAAATGTTCTACTGGTAGAAGATATGAAACATGATCTTCTAACTGCGAGTCAAATGTGTGATCACGGTCATAAAGTTACTTTTGATTCACAAAAGTGTGAGATAAGAAAAGAAGGTTCAAGGAAATTGGTTGCTACAGCTGCAAGAACTTCAAGCAACATATATGTGTTAAGTGAAATTGTAAATTAAAAGTGTTGTCTAGGAAAGGAATATGAAAGTTGGCTATGGAACAAAAGAATGGGTCACATGCATTTTGATAACCTTGTCAAAGTCAACAAAATAGAATCAGTCAGAGAAATTCCCCAGATCATGAAACCAACCAACACTTTATGCAAACATTGTCAACAAGGAAAGCAAACAAAGACCAGGTTTAAATCAAAGGAATATCCAACGATAATACCATTGGAAATTGTGCATACTGATCTAGTTGGACCGACTACAACAAAGGTATTAAAAGGTGAGAGATACTGTATGCTATTAGTTGATAATTATACAAGAATGATTGTAGTTTTCTTTCTCAAGAATAAGTCAAAAGTTTTTGAAAACTTCAATATCTACAAGGAAATGGCTAAAAATGAGATGGATTCAAGAATCAAATGCTTGAGATCTGATAATGGAGGAGAATTCACCTCAATGGAATTTATGGACTACTGCAACAATCATGGAATAAAAAAACAATTCTCCGTTGCTAGGACACCTCAATAGAATGGAGTTGTTGAAAGAAAGAACATGACAATACATGAAATGGTTCGAACAATGTTAATGAATTCAAAATTGACAGATATTTTTTGGACAAAGGCAGTGCATACAATAGTTCACATTCAAAATAGAGTAATGCTTAGAAACTGACAAAACTCCTTACGAACTATGGAAAGGAAGACCATCAAATGTAAAACACTTCAAAGTTTTTAGAAGCAAATGTTATATCAAAAGAGAATATGGGAGAATAGGAAAGTTTGACTCTCACGTGATCAAAGGAGTACTTGTTGGTTACTAAAGTACAAGGAAATCATACAAGTGTTACAATCTAAGATTGAACAAAGTTGTGGAAAACATCAATGTGACAATTGATGAAACAGGCAGACCATAATCAAAGGAAGAAGAAAATGAATCAATGAAACAACTCTTAGAAGAAGAAGCATAAGATGAAAAAGAAGTAGAAGAGGAAGATGAAGAGAATTCGAGAGAAGAAGAAGAGCAAGTTCAACAAGTGTTTCCAAAGACACCCAGTAAACGAGTACAGAAGAATCATTCTTTAGATCAGATTATCGGAAACAAAGATGTAGGAGTTGAGACTAGAAGAAGAATCCGTTCACCAGAACAAACACACCTAGCACTCTCATATACAATTGAACCAATTTTTTTTGAAGAAGCCAACAAGGATGAATTTTGGAAAAAGGCCATGGATGAAGAATTGTATCAAATAGAGAAAAATGACACTTAGGAACTAGTTCAAAGACCAAAGAATAAGAATGTGATCGGCACAAAGTGGGTCTTCAGGAAAACATTAAATGAAGATGGACAAGTCACAAGGAACAAAGCTAGATTGGTATGTAAAGGATATGCACAGGTTGAAGGAATCGACTTTGAAGAGACATTTTCCCCAGTTGCCAGAATGGAAGCAATCTGTTTGCTTTTAGCTTATGCATGCTCCAAAAATATTAAAATGTATCAAATGGACGTAAAATCAGCTTTTCTGAATGGAGAAATTGAAGTAGAAGTCTACATTGAACAACCAGAAGGATTTCAGTTGTCAGAGAACGCAGATTATGTGTGTAAATTAAAGAAGGCCTTGTATGGTCTAAAACATGCTCCTAGAGCATGATACTCTAGACTGAATAAGTATCTGCAGCAGGAAGGGTTTAGAAAAGGAAGTGCAAACAACAACCTCTACATCAAGGTAAGTCAAGGTAATATTTTATTAATTGAATTTTATGTTGATGATATTATTTTTGGTAGTGATGATGACAGGTTAAGCCAGAAATTTGAAAAAGATATGCAAAATGAATTTGAAATATCGTTACTTGGAGATCTGTCCTTCTTTCTTGGACTTCTGATACGTCAAATCAACCAATAAATTTTTATTTCTCAAACCAAGTATATTAGAGAAATGATGAAGAGGTTCGGAATGGAAGATTGCAAACTAGTTATCACTCCCATGCAAACCAGTTGCAAGTTGAACAAATATGATTATTCAAAGTCTACAGATAAGAGGAAATATAGGTCAATGATTGGAAGCCTACTATATGTGATAGCATCCAGACCAGATGTAATGCAGGCAGTTGGATAGGTGGCACAATTTCAAGCAACACCAAAGGAATCACATGTATTAGCAGTGAGGAGGATTTTCAGATATCTCAAAGAAACAGAAGAGTTTGGATTGTGGTATCCAAAAGGAAAGGATCTATCACTTATTGCCTACACAGATGCAAATTGGGCAAGTTGTATTGATGACCGACGAAGCACCAGTGGAGAAAAATTCTACTTGGGTGAGTGTTTACTATCATGGCTAAGCAAGAAACAATCATAAGTATCCTTATCTATAGCCGAGGCAGAGTACATTGCAGCAACATCATGTTGTACACAGGTTCTTTGGCTGAAACAAACTCTGACAGATATACAGGTTGAGTATGATGAGCCCATTCCAATCTATTGTGATAATACAAGCGCCATCAACATCTCAAAGAATCCGATGATGCACTCCAATACGAAGCACATTCCAATCAAGTATCACTTTTTATGGGAACAAGTTGCAAAAAATAAAATCAGATCTGAGTATGTGGGCACAAAAGAACAAGTGGCATACATCTTTACAAAACCACTTCCACGAGAAGCATATGAGTATCTTCGCCAGAGACTCGGAGTTATTTCTACTACAAAATTAATGCTTTTGAATGCTTATCTTATATGTCTTATATGTACACGAGGAAGCACCATAAGAAGACAGTTCAGTCAGGGGGAGCAGCACCGGATGGAAAGATACCTTTTCCATTGATGAAAAAGGGGGAGAGATTCATCATATGCAGAGGACAGAGGCATGGTTCCAGGGGGAGAAAATTTATTAGATGCAGAGGAAATAGACATGGTTCTAGGGGGAGCATGAGTGATACGATTTCAATATTGCATAAGAGTGTTGCCATCAATGCCAAAGGGGGAGATTGTTGATTAAGGTTGGTTGTCATTGATGTCAACCCTTGAAGAAATCCTTGTAGCACAAAGGTTGGGTAATGGACCCAAGATTGTTTTATGTAAAGATGAATATTTATTGTCTTGTCATGGTTGATAATAAATAGAAATGGATGAACTCCAAAGTGGTCCCCTTATGGTGAAATCCCTCACGGGAAGACGCTTTCAGGATTGAGTTATCCTAGAAGTATGGTTAGAGAACCCATTCTTATTCATGTAATAATGAGATGAAGGTCAGTGAATTTGTCAGTGAAACTATCCTAGATGGATAGTGATTTTCATGCCATTTCCGGTGGTATGTGGAACGTCACATAACTCCTCACGGTTAGAGAGTTATGGCCATGAGAAGTTGGAGAACCCAGGTTTGGGTAATGGACCCAAGTTTGTTTGATGGATAATGGTATGCGTTTTGATCTATTTTCAGGTAATACTATTCTATATGGATGGTACATGTCATTCCATTTCTGGTGGTATGTGGAACGCCACATAACTCCTCACAGTTTGAGAGTTATGGCCTTACGAAGTTGGAGGACCCTCTTATGTCATCTAGAAGCCCGAAAAGGTCAAAGTAGTCAAAGTGGTTTAAGAGATTTTAGAAGGTAAATAATAAAGTGAATTGATGAGTGTACTATAATTCAAATTGAATACAAAATAATTTTTTTAAATAATAAATTTAATGGAGAAATTATAAGTGGGTTAACCCTAAAATAAGGAAAGTGGGCAAAGTGACCTAGAAGATGTTTTAAGGAAGCTACTTGGAGAGTATAAATAAGAGGCAAGGCTCTATCATTTAAGACACGCTTGATCATATTGAATACCTATAGCTGTCTAAGGTAACCAAAGGATATCTAAGCCAAATTTTTGAGGGAAGGTGAAGAAAAGAAGGCCAGAATTCAAGGAAGGATAAATTCTTTTGATGATACTTTCTAAGGTATGTTATTTACAGGTCATCTCACCATTTTCACAATAATTTTTTTTCTAGAATGATTTGTATCGTGAAATTGTTATTACATTGAGGAAACATATCCAAGTATCTATGGTAAACAATTCATATTGTGGATCATTGTATTTTTGGAGTTACACTCCACGGAAAATAGGGTTTGTGGCTAGTCTTGAAACTAGTAAAAAACAAGTGTTTTGGGTAAAAATGTCATAACTTCTTCATAACAGATCCAAATTTAGTAAGACAAAATGTGTTGGTTATATTACATTATTTATTATTATTTTTAATATTTTTAGATCGATTTAACAAATATTCCATGCAGGGCATGCTCTACAAGGTCACTCTCTAGAATAATCTAAAATTCAGCAAGGTGTGCCATTTTTGCTATAAATCATTTTATGAGAGGTTCCAAGTTGTGAAACCTGGAGGAATTGCACAAAACACACTGAAGAACATTGTGTATTAGTTTCAGATATTTTTTCATTATAGGTACAAAGTTATGATCATTTCAAGTTAGGGTTGTTGACTAATCCAAAACTAGTCATGTGAGACTAAAGAAAAGTTTGATGAAAATGATAGTCTCTTGTTGTCAAAGTTAAGGAAGGTTTGCAGGTTTGTGATCATATACACCAGGTCTATTACAGAGTTACAAATCATATTTGGATGATGAAATTGATGAGGGCTTTTGGTTAAGGTACATGTTGGGTACATGGTTGAGACAAGTAGTTGATGAGGTGGCACATACATGAGGTGTATAGTTGATGATGTTGGTATATATTGATGAGTCATAGTTGATGAGTAGTTGACACATGATTGGTACATACTTGGTACATGGTTGGTTTCACTTGTTTATGGTATAGGTTGATTACAGGTTGTTTGGTACAGGTTGGTACATGGTTGGTTTCACTTGTGTATGGTACAGGTTGATTACAGGTTGTTTGGTACAGGTTGGTGCATGGTTGATGCAATTGTTTATGGTACAGGTTGATTACAGGTTGAGGTACAGGTTGATGCATGGTTCAAATTTATTGGTACAGGTTTACAATGATATATCTCACAGTGATAGTGTGACAGTGGTTCCATCATTCTACTTCTACTTCAGAGTGGTTGGATGGGGCAAGGACAGGTGGTTGTAGCCGAAGAACATAGGGGGTTATAGCCTCCTTCTGGTTGTAGCCAAAGAATTGGGGAGTTGGATCTTCCCTCAGGTTGTAGCCTCCTTCCAGTTGCAGCTGGAAAACAAAGGAATTTGGTGCTTCCAATGAATGTAATTCTTCAAGACATATAAGAAAAAACATTCCCTAGTTTTATCCCGCTTTGGGTTTCCACGTAAAACACTGGTGTACTGTGTATGTGTATGATTGTTCATTTGTTCATTGCTCATTATTGGATGATAATTCTACATTGATATAACACTTGGATTATTTGGTTTAAAAAGGATTATAAATTCTCTATTACTGATTCATCCCCCCCTCTCAGTAATCCAACAGACTGCCCATTGTAGAGTGCACATGGACTGTTGATCATAGTTCTCCTCATGTTCAGATTTTGAAACTCCAGAAGGAAATGTGGTTCAAGGCGAGAAAACCTTTGTATGCCGAAGTTATGAAGTGACTTCAACCATCAATTTGAGAATGCATCGGGATCCCTCTTGTTCGTTGGATCCAGACTGTAGTCAACACTTCAACAAAGTCTTACTTTGGGAGGACGACAATTTCATGACATTAAACTCCCCGAATGTCATAGCTGTGAATAAACGCAAACCGTAGATATAGATACCCTTCGAGATATTTCATTACCGTTAGATATAGACCATGGTCAGCCCGATGTTGACCATTCTGGGAGCAAGGAGGAAGTCACACCATGAACTCCCCGAACACCGAAGTTACGAAGTAACGAAGGCTGTAGATCCAGGGATTACATGGACACACCTTGACCATGAGATCGAAAGGCTTGGAAGGTCATTAGTATGGGATGATGTGTCAAGATGACATCACTTAGGGTGATGTGGATCCACGAACAACATTCCACATGTCACCTAGATTCATACATTTTGCAGACCTTATATGTCCATTAAAATGTGACACGTGTCACCCATTGAAGGGACCATGTGTCATCTCTTCCTTGTCGCGTGTCACCTCTCTGACACACATTCATTTTTTTACTGGAAGGTGGAGTACTCGAGACCCACCTATCCTTACCCTTGCATTTAATACGTCACCTCGAGAAAGGGTGAACCCTTCGAGAGTCCGATGGTCTAGGGTGCAGTATCGTAGATAAGTCAGAATGTCAGAATGTCAGAGCCACATGGTGATATTTTTGGATCCTTCGGGAGTTCAATATTTTGGGACTCTGGAGGATTTACATGCAAAAAGGAAAAGGGGATTTCAACGTCGAAGTGCCGAACGATGAACTCCCCTGCAAATTATGTGTCAAATGAAGATCAAATCTCGTTGTTGGATTGGACAGTGGATGGAATTTCGTTGTGGATGTAGGATCTTGAGGATGGTAAAAATGATATGGATCTACGTGGCCCTCAACTAATAGCGCTCAAAGAAATTTGGGAGGCCATAACTTGCAACCTAGAGCTTGGATTTGAGCCTGGTAGCAGTCGTTAGAACACTACGTGTGAGTAGAAGAGGATGCATAACTCGGACAAAGGATTTGAGATGCTTAAGGAAAGAGAAATTTAGATGACCCATTCCTTAAAAAGGTACTTAAGGGGTTGAGTGTGTTACAAATTGGTATCTGAGCATGGCAACAACACTTGACCTACTTGGGCTCACAAAATAATCAAGTAATTTTTCTTTCTTAGAAAAATTTAAGGGAGAGGAAATACTACCCTACCCTATCTAGTAGAGCATGGTTCAGACACATGCCTAGCTGGATGGTCCAGAGAATAGTCATGAGACTAGTTTACCAAGGATAAAGTGAGCCTATTGAGAATATCATTGTCGTATAGAAATCATCTGCATAATTCCATTAAGGAGGAGGATGTAGATTAAAATTCAGTTGGGATTTTACCCAATGACATTGAATCGTGCTAGTATGTGGTAGAGGAAGCCTATCATTTCTTTTCATAAATGATGGACAATCCTACAGGAGTGGGATTATGCTGATGGGAACTAATAACAAGACTTGGATGTGAATGGATCGAAAGGATATGTAGCAATAATAATTAATTCTTTAATGAAGGATTATACCTTGTATATGTGTATGATCCCTCATGATTAGAGGATTGATGGAAATGGTAAGGCCAATTTACTTGAACTATAATGGATGAAAATTGTTTATGGAATAACCCTGTAAGCAAGAAAAAAGGCACCCTAGATTGAGAACAACCTTCATGAAGGTAGAAGTGAAGTGACAAGAGCCAGTTCAAAATCTCATGGTTTTGCTAGGGATGTGTATCCCTATTAACTTAAGGATGTGTCTATGCAAGATGAATGAGTTTGGTTACCATTCTTTGAAAAGGGAAAACATGTGCAACTCTCAGGTTTCGAAGGGAACTGAGAAACAAATTTTGTTTCTGGGTACATGAATTGTTGGGTAGAGTTTTTCTAATCAAGCTGATAAACGAAGTTGTATAAATATGGAGTGAATGAGTGAGAAATCACAACAACCTCCCTTGCTTGGTGGATAGGAAACTAAAATGCCATAATTCCTCTGGGAGGAGGAGAGTGACCTCCACCCCTGGATATTGTTGAACAAAAGCGAGAGTTATAGGTGTAATGGTTAAGACTAATTTACATTTGCAACCTATATTCTGTTTTAATGAGAGTAGACAAAAGCAACTAGAACCTCTACAAAAAATTAAAAATAAAGAGATGGACCCTCTGCCCAAGATTGATATTAATACCAAGTAGATATGAAGGATATTAAATGTGCAAGTGATGCATATATATGATGTATGAGAATATGTATACTAAAGGAATGATGTGACTTCCTAAATGAGTGAAATGTAAGGTAATAATTGCACTTTCCAATATTGAATGAATACCATGGATGCATGGCCGAGTCTATTATGAAGAGTAATGAAATTTTGATTTTGAATGATAGCTTGAGGGGAACGTGTTCCATTTCCTCAGGAAGGGCTAGTACAAAAATATGAAAGAGTAAATGAGTATGGATGATCTATTGCCACGATAAAAGGCAACATGAGTATGCCTTTGATGACTGCATGAGAACAATTGTGAAAAATCATGAGTTAAATGATTTATGATTATGCATGTGGTTAAGTGCATCATGAATGTAAGATTAGAAAACAAGGAATATGTGTGGATAAATAATATGGAGGCATAACAAAGATGCATGTTTATATTCCTTATGGAATATTTGGTAAACAACTGAAGCTAACTCAAGGTTTAGGCCATCACAAATAGTGAAGGATATGCAATAAGGAAGTTACATGTTGAAGGAGTTCCTTGTGGAGGAACTATGTGAAGACTTTGTCGGGAGAACAAAGTCACAACCTTAATGACTGTTGATAATTGAGAAGTGGGATGAAAGAATATATATTTAAGAATCTTGGATTACATTTTAAAACATCATGCATGAATGGAAGACTAACAAATGAATGTTGACCATTCTGATAATTGAATGGTAATGTGTAGAATGCACATGTTCATGATTCATTATGAACAAAAAGTTTTCTATTGAAGCATGTTGATGTATCTAAAAGGTTAGGGTGAGCCTAACCAAAGCTGCTCAAGGAAAAGAGCAGGAAGATCCCAATAGGGAGTAAATTGCAAAAGCAAAGAAGGGGAAAAGGGGGAATACTTTTCTCACTTTAAAAAAAACTATGAATTGCTTACAGAGTTGTAGGTCTTAAAAAAGAAGTTGTTGAAACCAATACAACTGGTAAAAGGAAAATAAACCCCCGAGTATGATTAAATGAATAGGCTTGGACGAGTCATGTTAAGTAAATCCAGTAAGGCCTCGGAGTAACTCATATGGACTGAAAGTCCTAGACCGTGTAGGAGTTGGAAAGGGGGAAGAGCCCTTAACTCCTTTCTTGTTGTATATTATATTTTCTCTGGAATGAGAAATTGGTGTGATGATAAAAGTAAATGTTTTGACACCATTTTGAGAATTGTTTGTGTTGCACTCATGAAAACATTAAGGATAATGGGATGAAGTTCCTATTGGAAATGTTTTATTGACTAAAATGTTATGATACATGCATATTTATTTTACATAAAAGATAATATATTTATGATGAATGACATGTGTAGAAAGGAATTGGAGTTGTTGAGAAAGACAGTTGCCAATGATGGACAACCTCAAACAAAGGATGACTATGATAAGTTTGTTGGTAAAAGATTGTTGAAGGGACTTTTGAAGTCCCCATAAGGCACCATTGATGAGGTAATGTCAGAGAGGGTTCTAGAAGCCAGAGCAGGTATAAAAATGTCCATACCTATGTGGCATAAGGCATGAAGGAATTTAGTAAGAATCCCTTCTGAAAATATTTCATTATCTTAAAGATATGCAAATAGTTGTGAGTGGTTGTTGCATGCTATTGCTACGCAAGCAAGGTAAGATTCAGGAAAGAAGAATCTAAACAATAGAGAGAGGAAGTCTATGCCAATCAAGGATTATTTTTAAAATTTGCAAGAAAATGCATGAGTAAAGAGTACCATGGGTACAATGACCAATATAGGAAGATTTGGAATAAAGGTGCTCATAGTTAGCACATTGCATGGAATTGCTTCGAGGAAATGCATGTTCGCATAAAGGGAAGACAATGTATTTTCCAGTGAGGAAGGAGGACCTTCCAATGTTTTACTTACATTGTATAGGTGTTAAATAAAATAAAATTTGGGTGGCCATGAGTGTCGACACCCTGGTTACTAATGAAGGAAGAATGCTTGGGTGCATTCAAGAGAAACTTATAGTTTCATATGTGTTGATTTGGGATCATGATCAACCTGTAGTGGGAAGTAAAGTCTTGCTGAAATAATGGAAGAGAATGAATAAGCCCTATGGTGAAGAGGTTGGTTAATCTCCAACACACCATGGAAAACTGCTTGTCATAAAGTGTGGCAAACTAGAAATCAATGCAAGGGTGCATTGGGTGTGAATGTGGCCATGAATATTGTCACATTGATTAAAGACATTTGATATTTGAATTGCACTTGGAAAATTTAGTATGTTGAAAGGATGCATACATAAATAATGATATTTCCTTCCTTTTTGTATCCTTGAATAGATGAAAATAACTATGATTGTTAGTATGCATAGTTTTGAAAAATTTATAAAGTGCACGAAAACTAACAATTTCTTTGGTTAAGGAATGTCGAAGTTGCAAGAAGAAAAGGGCCTTGGATATGGCAGTGTTATAAGCCCATAAGGAATACCAATTGCTTTCTGAGACAAACTGCGAGGAATGGTATTTACTTCTTGAGAAAATGAATTTAATAGTTAGTATGCATAGTTCTAAAATTGTTTGTGAGCCACTACATGTGTGAAATGAAAATATAGTGTGCATGAAAACTAAAAATTTGTTTGGATGAAGAATGTTGAAGTTACAGGAAGAAAGGCTCTTGGATATGGAAGTGTTGTAATCCATAAGGAAGACGAATTTCTTGTTGAGATAGACTGTTATGGGAAGAAAAATCTCATACTTGTGAATCTGGTTCCTGTGTGGAATAGATCTGAAAAACAAAATGTGGAATTTGGAAATATGTGGGAGACAGATTTGCAAGAAAATTTTGAATTTGAAATTGATGATAATATCTCATAATTTTTGTATACCTGTGATACAGGTGAGATGAAAAATATCTATCTAGGGAGGACATGTGAAGGCTATCAAGATGGAAATCATGAAAAATGTTACTGTTGAGACATGAGAACCATATGGAAAGTCATGGTCACCCTATAATATGTTGTGTTGTGGAAACACAAACGGGAGGGATACCTCGACATAATAAGTTTGAGGGACGCCTCGACTGTAAGGATCAACAAAGTCTTTAGAAATCTTCCTATGCAAGAAATCCTTGGCAAGGTAAGATGGATCGCCCAAGGGACTGTATAACAGAGAAGGGGATGCTTGAGCTTGGGACTGGAGGGTGAGTGACCACAAGGAAGAGGAGACTTTTATAATTATTATAAACTATTGATTGGGATCATGCACACAATGGGTATGTCTAGGAAAAATAGTGAGCCAAGATAACAAGAAAACCATGTGAATGTGAACCCACGAATTGCACAGATACATATTGTGCTAGATTTTGAAATTTTCCTCTTGTATTTTGCAGAACAATAAAATGTTTTCGCATGAAATCGTGATTAATATGTTTGTTTCCCAATACTATTGAAGGCATGTGATGAATACCAAGAGTCTGGGAAGGACCTGACCAAGAAATATGATCGAGATTTATGAAGCAGATGAATGACAAAGGCATGACCGGTGTTACTGAGAAAGAACACTGAGGATGGTGTTCCTTTTAAGGGGGAGGGGATTGTAACACCCCTGTTTCCCCCAGCCTATAATTAATCATTCATTATGAACACCATGTTATGGCATGGGAATAATGTAAATGTATTATTATTTAGATTACCAATAATTGACTTTGGGGGTGAATCCTTGAAGTACTAACCATGATATCACTAGAGGAAACAATAGAGAGGGTCCACTGTGTCAAAATGACCCAAATTTCTCCTTGATGAAATAATAAGCCTCATCCTAATCCCAAGGAGAAATGAGTTAATAAGAAAGTGACTGGTGGTTGAACAATCAACTACCCCAATGAAGAGAAGCATGGAGGGTCTGGCTGGGGAGACAAAAAACTACTAGCCCAAATTACCACAGAGGGTAGTTTTCCAGCAGGCCTAGATTGACCCGATTTTCCTTCTGAAAAAAGGAACAAGATAGGTCCAGAACCTTCCTGAAGGGGAGAAAGGAGTGAAAAAAATACACACGAATATAGACAAGAAGGAGACACACTAGGAGAGGAAAGGCATGTGAACCGAATATGCTAAGAGGAAGAAAGGAAAATAGGAGGTGGCTCTTGTTACTAGAGAGAACCTAGGAAACCTGACCCAAATAGGAGGTCACGAGATTGATTCCGAGGGAGCATTTGATAAACCTCGCAGAGGCCATGACAAAGAAATAATCTCTGAGAAAATGTAAAAGTTCCCTAGTGATATCATGGTTTGGCACAGGGGTGGTCAGAGCACTAAGAATGAATGCCTCTTAGGCTATGGTTGGGTGGAGAGGCTAACACCCACAATTAGTTGGTCAGATATCAACTGTAATAGATAAGTGTTTCATTTACCTTGTGCACTTAGATTGAAATGCGTGTTTTGAATTTTTGAGTTTACTTATCTCGGAGTTAATTGGGTAATGTTATCTTATCTACTTTTAGAGTTATATGCATGTGTGTGCATTTATAGTTGAAGGAATGAACCTTTGATATTATATAAGTTTCAAATTGTTTCTTTTCTGTAATCCTAGTGCAAGGAATACACATATACCCCTCTAAGTATAAAATCTCTAAGGAGAGACCCGTGCACAGTGTGCAGGGCCAACACTTAGTGAAGTGTTGAAAGGCTCTCAAGGTGAGCGAACGCAAGGAGTGCGTGAGAGACTTTTATAAGCCTCAAGCTCAGGAAAGATAGCGAGATTTAGGTCTCAAATGGGAGGATTCATGTATTTGGAGGACGAGAGGACATGATCCATTCGGAAGGAACCAAAGGCTTTCACAATTGTTGGGTCTGGAGAAGAAGCGCGAGTGTTAACCCCTCGATTCTTTTGGACTTTGTGAGTTCGACGGATTTTGTGTGTTCGTCGTAAATGAGGATAATTATATGAGGTCCTGGAGCTTGAAGTTAATATGGGTCATTGGTAGTAGAGGGACATGTGGTCCTTAGATCAACGATTATCCAAAAGCCCAGTTCTCTAGTGAAATCAAAATACCATCATAAGAGTGTGCAAGTTTCACGAAGCTTCGAAGGCCGGAGAAAATCCTGGATGTTGGTGTCATGTGCACATGGTGACAAATCGAGTGTGGTTCAGAGTTCAACACTCTGAAATATTTGAGGTGTGTTTCACTTTGGGTCAAGAAATCGTGAAGGCCCGAAGGGCGAAGTAGATCTTGAACACACATTCTAGAGTGCACGTGGACCATTGATCAGATTTATCCATGTGTTTGGAGTTTGGAACTCTGGAAGGAAGTGTGGTTCAAGGAGAGGAAACCTACGAATGTCAAAGTTACGAAGTGACATGAACCGTCGATTTGAGAATGCATCAGGATCCCTCATGTCTGTTGGATCTAGATTGTTTCAACACTTCAGTGAAGTATTACTTTGGGAGGATGATGATTTCATGACATTAAACTCCCCAAATGTTAGAGCTACAAATAAACATGAACCATAGATATAGAGACTCTTCGGGATCTCTTCTGACCGTTAGATCTATACCATGGTTAGCCCGACGTTGACCACTCTGGGAGCAAGGAAGAAGTCACACCACAAACTTCTTGAATGCCAAAGTTACAAAGTAATGAAGGCCGTAGATCCAGGGATTATGTGGACACACCTTGACCATGAGAACGAAAGGCTTGGAAGGTCATCAGTTTGGGATGGCGTGGAAAGATGATGTCACCCATGGTGATGTGGACCCATGAATGACATGCCATGTGTCACTTGGATTCATATGTTTCAGAGACCCTATATTTCCATTAAAATGTGACACATGTCACCCACTGAAGGGGCCATGTGTTATCTCTTCCTTGTCGTGTGTCACCTCTCTGGCACACATTCGTTTTGCTTACTAGCGGGTGGAGTACTCAGGACCCACCTGTCCTTACCCCTGTGTTTAATATGTCACCTCGAGCAAGGGTGAACCCTTCTGGAGTCTGGCACTCTGGGACTTTAGTGGTATGGGGTGTAGTATCATAGATAAGCCATAATTTTTGAAAGTCAGAGCCACATGGCTAGATTTTGGGACTCTGGAGGATTTGCGCACAGAAAGGAAAAGGGGCGTTCAACGCCAAAGTTCCGAACACCAAACTCCCCTGCAACTTATGTGTCAAATGAAGATCAAATACCAATGTTGGATTGGACGGTGAATGTACTTCCATCGTGGATGTAGGAGCTTGAGGATGGTGTGAATGAGATGGATCAACATGGTCGTCAACAATTAGTTCTTGAAGAAATTCGAGAGGCCATAACTTGCAACCCAGAGCTTGGATTTGAGCATGGTAACAGTCGTTAGAATGCTACGGGTGAGAAGAAGAGGATACAGACCTCAGACAGAGGATTTGATATGTTTAAGGATGCAATATACAAGATATAATAAATACACAGAACAGAAATAAAATGCTAGAAATGGCAGAATAACAGTAATATAACCAGCATAATCTCCACATTAACACAGAAATAATATGAGAAAAACAACTGAAATAACACTTTGATTCAGAAAGAAATGTTCACAGGCCTCTTCGAGGGGGAAACCTCTAGTCAAGCAGCGCTCTGTTACAATAATCTCCAAGCTAGGGTTTTCATACCCTCAACCCTTATTTATACTAAATATGTCTATTAAGAGAAGCATCTAGAGGAAGATCCTTCTAGAAGCGGAAGCTTCTATTAGGTCTTCTTACATCTGCCTTAT
>ML810936.1:154495-164619 GCA_009831015.1 Picea engelmannii
AGGTTCATCGGGCGCGCTGGATCAAAAGAGTGATAAAAGCGTAAGTGCAGTAGTGGCCTGGCGCTTCTTTGTTCGGTGGGAGGAGCGCTGGCTCTCTCTCGGCGCTCCTTTGAAAAACGACGAGTTTAAAAAATTTCAGCGCGGCCCTACGGATGATGTCCAGCGCCGGCGCTGCTTTAGCTGGTGACCGCTCACCAAACCTCCACTGGAGCCTTGCGCTGAGAATCCACACTGCGGGCTAGGAAGGACTTCGCCGGACGGGTCAGAGACTGGGCTCGGCCTTGGGGCCAGACGCCGATCGGGCTCGGCCTCAGCAGTCGGCTTAGGGTTCACGCGAGCGCTGTTAAGAGGGCAAAACTAAAGGGAGAAAAAGGAAAAAGATTTATAACTATTAATCATTAATATTTATAAAAAAAATCAATTACAAACTTTCATTAAATCTATTAAACACCTATATTTATAATTAACATTGCAAACTCTCTCTCAATTGCCAGATCAACTTAAAAGATCTATATTTATTTGGGACATAGGGCCTCATTCCTTCCATTCATACATACACCCAGTTGACATTAAAAGATCTATATCTGTTAAAGCACCTATATTTAAAAAAAAATAAGGATTACATTTTTGTTGATTAAAACACATTTTTTTATTATCTAATTTTTTTTTATCACCTATTCACACACCTTCCATCTTGAAGTGTACTCAACTTTTGATGCGATTGGTCAACTATGCCATTTTTTTATTATATATATTTTTTATCTCTGCATAATCTGAATTTATAAAAAAATTTGACATTATTTTAATTAATTAATTTATTAATATTCATCACATTTTTAATGGAAATACCAGATTATGAACTCGTGAGAGTGGAACCTGTAACCTGTGAGAGTTTTAAAAAAAATATAGAAATGTTTTTGGTTGTATGTTTTAATTCTCTCTTCCTTACATTGACATTAGTTTGTTGGTTATTATAGATTTTTATAAATTGTTAAAAGCAAAAATAAACATCTACTATAATTATATATATATATATATATATATCACAACTCTTGATAAAGTCCACTATGGGCTTCCAACAAAGGATCCTACTATTGATGATACCATTGATGATAGTAAGCCCCAAAGTACTATAAAGACTCTAGATCTAGATCTTAGTTGGAAGGGGGGCATTAAGGCATCCCCATCATCCAACATGAAGTAGAATGACAATGATTTTGAATCATTGGGATGAATGGAAGAACACATCATCAAGTACATCTCTTGCATGCACTGGATGAAATAGTGCATGAAAGAGACACTATGAGCAATGACCAATTAGGAAAACCACTAATAGAGGCTAGGATTTCTATCAATGATGAAAATAGAATCCAAGATACTACACATCTCAAAGTGTGAATAGAGATCTTGATGTCAAACACATGGGAAAATTCCCATGTAACTTACGTGAAAATTCCCTGGTTTCCAATCTCCATGTAACTTCTCTTAGTAATGGCACTCGAGAAAAATAAAGGCCACTTTTTGACTATTACTGAGTAAAAAATGATAAAATGATTTACCATGTGCATAGAGCATCAACCATTCCTACATCAAACAGTTTTTCCATACCAAACTGTAAAAGTGTATCTCAACCTTTTTTTCCAACTCTTTTTAGGCAATTATTCATTTAGTGTATTTTTTCTGCTTAAAAAAATCTTTTGTTTTCCAACCAAACTTTGATATATTGTTAGAATTATGAGGTTGATCAACCCTTTGATTTATTGTTAGAATTATGAGGTTGATCAACCCTTTGATTTATAGGACCATTTGGATGATCAAATACGACTTTGTCCTCTGGAGAAAGTCATTGATGCAGACATTTAAAGGGTCTTTTGCCACATTTCAACTTTAGGGAAAGTTAGTTATGCAAATGTCTAAAAAAATTCTAGCTATTGCAAAGACAATGCATGGTATTAACTCTTATTAATAGCTAAGCGTTGTGAATCTCTTTGGGTTTCGATCCCATTGATTGCCCTTTGGGATGAACATTCCATCTATTCACCCTTTTTAATTAAGGTGATGATTTAATATGATTGAGTTTGATTTGATCAATTCCTCAAGTTATGAATTTTTGTTCTTGAGACCATTTGAATGATCAAATGTGAATTTGTCACCCTATTTTATGGGAGATTACATTTTACATGTTTTGTTCATATGAGGAACGTGGTGAAATGAATTTTTGTTGATGCTACATTGGAGATGGACAAAGTAATGTCTAAACTAAAATGAACTCTGCAACTTATATTCAATATGCAAGATTTAGAAATATAAGGAGCTTCACTAATACACATGTCTAAACTGAAATTTCCATATGTGAGATTTAGAAATATAAGGAGCTTCACTAATACACATTAACGAGAGGGGCATTGTATTTGTGAAATTTCTTAATGTGTATTAGTGAAGCTCCTTATTTTTCTAAATTTCACATATTGAATATAAGTCGGTGCATTTTTGTTTAGACATGACTTTGTCCACCTCCAATGTCACATCAATTGAAAGTCATTTCACTACGGTCCTTGTATATGAACAAAACCTGTAAAGTGTAGTCTCACATAAAATAGGGCAACAATCACATTTGATCATGCAAATGGTATCAATAATAAAAATGTGTAACTCGATCATATTAAATATCCTCTTAGATAAAAGTAGGGTGAATGAATGTAATGCCCATCCCTAGGTAATCATTGAACTCAATATCCAAAGGGATTAACACTCTTAGCTATTAATAAGAGTTGATACCATGCATTGTCTTCGCGGCAGCTCGGATTTATTTAAATGTTTGCATAACTGACTTTTCCTAAAGTTGGGATGTGGCATGAGAAATCCTTTAAATTATTGCATAACTAAATTTCTCCAAATGACAAAATTGTATTTGATCATCCAAATGGTTTTGTAAATAAAGGAGTTGATCAACCACATCATTCTAATTGTAAATTGCATTACCCAAGGCGACAATTGAAGTTACTTGAATGCCATGGCTAGTAAATCAACAAATTTGTGGAGCAAGAAATGTAAACCGAGGAATCTTGATTGAAATCTCTCCACATCGAACATGAAAATGCAAACTTTGTGGAGCAAGAAAGGTAAACAAACTAATGTTGATTAGAATCTTCCTACATCCGCTAAGAACATGAAAATGTCATCAAATGCATTTGTGTTGGAAATGCCTATGGAGTTTGGAGAGGAAACATTAAAAAAACTGAAATTTGCTTCAACACATGGAATCACATATTTGTTGGACATCCCCAACGACGAAAGAAAGTGTAGGCTAATGGTGCAACTAATGAAAGAAGCAATAAAATCCATTAGTCCTTCAAAAGCACTAGAAAGTCCTTGATGCCACCAACATCCACAATGCCACCTTCAAGGTTCAACTTGAGGAGAAAAATGAGACAATGCCACCTATATTATGATAGACTATAATGGCAGGCACTATTTTTAAATCAGATTCAATTGATTATGCTACTTTTTGAGCACTGATTTACTATGTGTATACAACATCACCCATTCACACACCTTCCATCTCGAAGTGTAGAGTGCACCTCAACTCTTTTGATTCTTTTGATGCCATTGCTTAACTAGTATATTTTTTTATCTCTGCATAAACTCCTTGGTTTTCAAATTAACAATGTAACTTCTGTGAAAATTCCCTGGTTTCCAATCTCCATGTAACTTCTCTTAGTAATAACACTCTCGAAAAGAAAAAGATTTTCTAATCAACCTATAACCTTTTGCAAAAACTCCTCAGTTTTCTAGTCAACCATGTAACTTCTCTTAGTTAAGGCACTCTTCAACACAATTTAAGAGGAAAGGAAAACACAATTTTATATTTGTTATTAGAGGCCTAGCAATATACATCCATTTTAAAATAAAGGCCACTTTTTGACTATTATTGAGTCAAAAATGATAAAATGATTTACCATGTGCATAGAGCATCATCCATTCCCACAACTATCGGTCTTTCAATGTTTTCATACCAAATTGTAAAAGTGTATCTCAACCTTTTTTTCCAACTCTTTATGCAATTATTCATTTAGTGTATTTTTTCTGCTTAAAAAATCTTTGGTTTTCCAACCAAACTTTGATTTATTGTTAGAATTATGAGGTTGATCAACTCTTTGATTTATTGTTAGAATTATGAGGTTTATCAACCCTTTGATTTATAGGACTATTTGGATGATCAAATATGACTTTGTCCTCTAGAGACATTTAAAAGTTTTTTTATGCCACGTTTCAACTTTAGGGAAAGTTAGTTATGCAAATGTCTAAAGAAATTCTAGCTATTGCGAAGACAATGCATGGTATTAGCTCTTATTAATAGCAAAGTGTTGTTAATCTCTTTGGGTGTCGATCCCATTGATTGCCCTTTGGGATGAACATTCCATCTATTCACCCTTTTTAATTAAGGTGATGATTTAATATAATCGAGTTTGACTTGATCAATTCATCAAGTTATGAATTTTTATTCTTGAGACCATTTGAATGATCAAATGTGAATTTGTCACCCTATTTTATGGGAGATTACATTTTACATGTTTTGTTCATATGAGGAAAGTGGTGAAATGAATTTTCGTTGATGCTACATTGGAGATGGACAAAGTAATGTCTAAACTAAAATGAACTCTGCAACTTATATTCAATATGCGAGATTTAGAAATATAAGGAGCTTCACTAATACACATGTCTAAATTGAAATTTCAATATGTGAGATTTAAAAATATAAGGAGCTTCACTAATACACATTAACGAGAGGGGTACCGTATTTGTGAAATTCCTTATATTTTTAAAACTTGTTAATGTGTATTAGTGAACTCCTTATTTTTCTAAATCTCACATATTGAATATAAGTCATAGTTCATTTTTGTTTAGACATGACTTTGTCCATCTCCAATGCCACATCAATTGAAACTCATTTCACCACGGTCCTCATATATGAACAAAACCTGTAAAGTGTAGTCTCACATAAAATAGGGCGACAATCACATTTGATCATGCAAATGATATCAAGAATAAAAATGCGTAACTCGATCATATTAAATATCCTCTTAGATAAAACAGGGTGAATGAATGTAATGTTCCTCCCTAAGTAATCATTGAACTCAATATCGAAAGGGATTAGCACTCTTAGCTATTAATAAGAGTTAATACCATGCATTGTCTTCACGACAGCTCAGATTCATTGGAATGTTTGCGTAACTAACTTTCCCTAAAGTTGGGATGTGGCATGAGAAAGCCTTTAAATTATTGCATAACTAAATTTCTCCAAATGACAAAATTGTATTTGATCATCCAAATGGTTTTGTAAATGAAGGAGTTGACTAACCACATCATTCTAATTCTAAATTGCATTACCCAAGGCAACGATTGAAGTTACTTGAATGTCATGGCTAGTAAATCAACCACTTTGTGGAGCAAGAAATGTAAACCAAGGAATCGTGATTGAAATCTCTCCACATCGAACATGAAAATGCCAACTCTGTGGAGCAAGAAAGGTAAATGAACTAATGTTGATTAGAATCTTCCCACATCCGCTAAGAACATGAAAATTTCATCAAATGCATTTGTGTTGGAGGAGAGGAAACGTTAAAGAAATTGAAATTTGCTTCAACACATGGCATCACATATTTGTTGGACATCCCCAATGATGAAAGAAAGTGTAGGCTAATGGTGCAACTAATGAAAGAAGCAATAAAATCCATTAGTCCCTCAAAAACACTAGAAATTCCTTGATGCCACCAACGTCCACAATGCCACCTTCAAGTTTCAACTTGAGAAAACAATGAGACAATGCCACCTATATTATGACAGACTATATTGGCAGGCACTATTTTTAAATCAGATTCAACTGATTATGCTACTTTTTAAGCACTGAATTACTATGTGTATAGAGCATCAACCATTCACACACCTTCCATCTGGAAGTGTAGAGTGCACCTCAACTCTTTTGATTCTTTTGATGCCATTGGTCAACTAGTATATATATATTTTTTTATCTCTGCATAAACTCCTTGGTTTTCAAATTAACAATGTAACTTCTGTGAAAATTCCCTGGTTTCCAATCTCCATGTATCTTCTCTTAGTAATGGCACTCTCGAAAATAAAATTTTTCTAATCAACCTATAACCTTTTGCAAAAACTCCTTGGTTTTCCAGTCAACCATGTAACTTCTCTTAGTTAAGGCACTCTTAAACACAATTTAAGAGGAAAGGAAAAAACAATTTTATATTTGTTATGAGAGGCCTAGCAAGATACATCCATTTTAAAATAAAGGCCACTTTTTGACTATTACTGAGCCAAAAATGATAAAATGATTTACCATGTGCATAGAGCATCAACCATTCCCACATCTTACAGTCTTTCCATACCAAATTGTAAAAGTGTATCTCAACCTTTTTTTCCAACTCTTTTTATGCAATTATTCATTTAGTGTATTTTTTTTGCTTAAAAAAATCTTTGGTTTTCCAACCAAACTTTGATTTATTGTTAGAATTATGAGGTTGATCAACCCTTTGATTTATAGGACCATTTGGATGATCAAATACGACTTTGTCCTCTAGAGAAAGTTAGTGATGCAGACATTTAAAGGGTTTTTTATGCCACGTTTCAACTTTAGGGAAAGTTAGTTATGCAAATGTCTAAAGAAATTCTAGCTATTGCGAAGACAATGCATGGTATTAACTCTTATTAATAGCTAAGCGTTGTTAATCTCTTTGGGTGTCGATCCCATWGATTTCCCTTTGGGATGAACATTYCATCTATTCACCCTTTTTAATTAAGGTGATGATTTAATATGATCGAGTTTGACTTGATCAATTCCTCAAGTTATGAATTTTTATTCTTGAGACCATTTGAATGATCAAATGTGAATTTGTCACCCTATTTTATGGGAGATTACATTTTACATGTTTTGTTCATATGAAGAATGTGGTGAAATGAATTTTCGTTGATGCTACATTGGAGATGGCCAAAATAATGTCTAAACTAAAATGAACTATGCAACTTATATTCAATATGTGAGATTTATAAATATAAGGAGCTTCACTAATACACATGTCTAAACTGAAATTTCAATATGTGAGATTTAGAAATATAAGGAGCTTCACTAATACACATTAACGAGAGGGGTACCGTATTTGTGAAATTCCTTATATTTCTAAAACTTGTTAATGTGTATTAGTGAAACTCCTTATTTTTCTAAATCTCACATATTGAATATAAGTCATATTTCATTTTTGTTTAGACATGACTTTGTCCATCTCCAATGTCACATCAATTGAAAGTCATTTCACCATGGTCATCGTATATGAACAAAACCTGTAAAGTGTAGTCTCACATAAAATAGGGCGACAATCACATTTGATCATACAAATGATATCAAGAATAAAAATGCGTAACTCGATCATATTAAATATCCTCTTAGATAAAATAGGGTGAATGAATGTAATGTCCATCCCTAGGTAATCATTGAACTCAATATCCAAAGGGATTAACACTCTTAGCTATTAATAAGAGTTAATACCATGCATTGTTTTCGCGACAGCTTAGATTTATTTAAATGTCTGCGTAACTAACTTTCCCTAAAGTTGGGATGTGGCATGAGAAAGCCTTTAAATTATTGCATAACTAAATTTCTCCAAATGAAAAAATTGTATTTGATCATCCAAATGGTTTTGTAAATGAAGGAGTTGATCAACCACATCATTCTAATTGTAAATTTCATTACCCAAGGCAACAATTGAAGTTACTCGAATGCCATGGCTAGTAAATTAACAACTTTGTGGAGCAAGAAATGTAAACCGAGGAATCTTGATCGAAATCTGTCCACATTGAACATGAAAATGCCAACTCTGTGGAGCAAGAAAGGTAAACGAACTAATGTTGATTAGAATCTTTCCACATCCGCCAAGAACATGAAAATGTCATAAAATGCATTTGTGTTGGAAATGCCTATGGAGTTTGGAGAGGAAACGTTAAAGAAACTGAAATTTGCTTCAACACATGGCATCACATATTTGTTGGACATCCCCAACGACGAAAGAAAGTGTAGGCTAATGGTGCAACTAATTAAAGAAGCAATAAAATCCGTTAGTCCCTCAAAAGCACTAGAAAGTCCTCGATGCCACCAACGTCCACAATGCCACCTTCAAGTTTCAACTTGAAGAAAACAATGAGACAATGGCACCTATATTATGATAGACTATAATGGCAGACACTATTTTTAAATCAGATTCAATTGATTATGCTACTTTTTGAGCATTGATTTACTATGTGTATACAAAATCACCCATTCACACACCTTCCATCTCGAAGTGTAGAGTGCACCTCAACTCTTTTGATTCTTTTGATGCCATTGGTCAACTAGTATATTTTTTATCTGTGCATAAACTCCTTGGTTTTCAAATTAACAATGCAACTTCTGTGAAAATTCCCTGGTTTCCAATCTCCATGTAACTTCTCTTAGTAATGGCACTCTCGAAAAGAAAGATTTTCTAATCAACCTATAACCTTTTGCAAAAACTCCTCGGTTTTCCAATCAACCATGTAACTTCTCTTAGTTAAGGCACTCTTAAACACAATTTAAGAGGAAAGAAAAAAACAATTTTATATTTGTTATGAGAGGCCTAGCAAGATACATCCATTTTAAAATAAAGGCCACTTTTTGACTATTACTGAGTCAAAAATGATAAAATGATTTACCATGTGCATAGAGCATCGACCATTCCCACATCTAATAGTCTTTCCATACCAAACTGTAAAAATGTATCTCAACGTTTTTGTTCCAATTCTTTTTATGCAATTATTCATTTAGTGTATTTTTTCTGCTTAAAAAAAGATTTGGTTTTCCATCCAAACTTTATCCATTTAGTGTATATTTTTCTGCTATAAACTCTTTGGTTTTTCAACCAACTTTGTGTAAATTAACTTATGGCACTCTGATTGCAGAGAAAGATAGGATAGATTGAATGGTAAAACAATTTAATATGGTCAAGAGAGGCTAAACAAGATCCGTTAATGAGGTTTTCATCTAGTATATTTATTTTCCTGCAAGAACTCCTTGGTTTTCCAATAAACATTGTAACTTATCTTAGTTATGGCATTCTGATATGCAGGGAAAGATAGGACAAATGGAAAGGAAAAACAATTTAATATTGTAAGACATGCTTAATTAGATCCGTCAATAAGGAGAAGTTTTGAAGAAACAATAGATACTATTACAGTGCACATATGTTCAGGTTCTATGAAACCATGAAACTTTGGCCAACTTGAAAGCTGTAACAGTTGCCCAAAGTTCTATTATATTTAGAGATGTCCTCAGACGAACTCAACAACGGGTGTTTTGGAAGAGGGTTAAAATTAAGTGTGGAAAATAAAGGGTATCACCCTATTAATATATGCATTTTGGTACATTACCAATATTCATATTTTGACATCAGTGACTATATCCATTATTGGTTGTTAGTACGATGTCAATAATCATATGTCAATATCCTCACAGTGAGGATAGCCGTTGTCGATTGTTATTTCTTACTCATCTCTTCATGGTCTATAGGTTTGTAGACTTTCATTGATTCACGTTCTTAGCCAATCAAATTTAGTTTTAGGTTTTATTTCAAAACAAATACATAATAATAATTTGTTGGGCAACACATTTGGATTTTTTTTTTTAATATTTGAAAATTTTATTTTATCCATTATATTAAGGTTTAAATGAATTTATAAAAAATGTAGACATTATTTTAATTAATTAATTTATTAATATTCATGACATTTTTAATGGAAATACCAGATTATGAACTTGTGAGAGTTTTAAAAAAAATATAGAAATGTTATTGGTTGTATTTTTTAATTCTCTCTTCCTTACGTTAACATTAGTTTGTTGGTTCCCCCGGATGGGGTGGTATTGCGGGCCACTTGGCCAGATGTGGGTGAAGGGGGAGGCCGGCGGAGCACAGAGCCATGTGCTCGGCTCGTGCCCCACGCAGCCACCACCCCCGGGCTTTAACTCGCATTCAAAGTGGATGGCAGAAGCATTAATTCCACTCCTCTCGACCGCCTCTATGCATAGCGCCATGCAGAACCCATTC
>ML810936.1:169060-182565 GCA_009831015.1 Picea engelmannii
CCGTGGACGAGCACAGATGAAAGTGTGAAGATCTGGTTCTTTTGTGTAATGCAATGAGCTAGAGATATGGACATCCTTATGGATGTGCCCCTAGTGGATGAACACTAGTGGGTGTATCATATCCTTTTCTATATTGTACAAGATTCAGACCTACCTATAACCCTAATTGTAATGTAAAGGGTATAGGTCGGCCCCACCTTAATGTGACTGTTAATTAATGTAAAATATAATTAATCTGGTTAATATTAATTATATTATAAGCTAGTGAGGTCGGCCATGTTGTGCCAATATACACTTCTGTTGACAGTTTCAGGTTAGTATAAGTAAAGGTAAATTCCTCATTGAGGAAACATATCTTTCAAGTGAGTTTGGAAATTTCAACAAGTACACCTTCTTGGGAAACGTGCACACCTCTCTTGGGCACTAGTATTCTAGGGTTTGAGCGTCCTCTTGTGTGCTAGTTTTTTATCTTGGTGGTGAAGGTCTTTCTCTTGAGGATTATAGCAAAGGATTTGGCTGGGTTTTCTTCCCTTGTTGAGAAGGGTTTCCCATGATACTTTTTGTGTTCTTGTGCATGGTGCTTCTTATTATGATCTTGGTTGCTGCAGCCTGCAACATTTATGGTTATGGTTAAATGCTAAAAATTGAATGAAATTCATGCTTAACCTTGAATATTGAAAAATCAACATGGTATCAGAGCATAGGTCTTGAAAGAACCCATTGCACAATCATCCACCAAGTCTCAACTCACCTTTTGCAGAACCGTACGACCCTTCTAGGGTTTTCAGAAAATTTCGTACGACCTTCCTTTCAGTTGTGATTCAACCCTAAAATACTTGGACGATGGGGCTAATTTTGACATAGAAGAGTACGACCTCCTCCAACGCATCTCCAGAATCTCTCAAAGTAAAATTCTTAGGAATTTTGATTTTTGGCCCTAGGGTTTCTAAGGTGTCGAAATTTCCTGCAAAATATTAATTCTTGATTTCTGAAGAAACGTTTCTCTTGAATCAACAAGCATCTCTGTGACAATATCAAGTTGATTGTTGACAATAATAATTCCAACATAATCTAGGGTTACTAATTCAACCTAATCATTAGGTTTTCAAAATCCAGTTGGTGAGAGTTTGAGGAAACAAATCAAATGAAGAACAAAGCCTTAATAGAAGATAGGCTTGATGGAGCAAGCAACTTCAGCACCTGGAAATCAAGGCTTCAAGTCACCCTTGAAGAAGATGACCTCTTGGATGTGGTAACTAAAACCCTACAATCCACAATTACAGATATAGAGAAGAAGATAAGAAAGGAAGAATATATCAAAGCAAGAAAATTAATCATCTACTCAGTAAGAGATCATCTCTTACCTCGTATTGCCAACCTGAAGACAACCTATGACATGCATGAAGCTTTAAAATGAATGTTTGAAAGTGACAACACCCTCAGAGCTTTTACCTTAAACAACCAACTTAAAAGTTGTAATATCCCTAGGCTGAACCCAATTTTAATGTAAAAGAAAATGTACTTAATCCGGTGAGCTATTTGATATCATTTTGTATGCACATTCCATGGCATAGTGCGCGCATGTACTACACAGTAAAATGATGAAGTGTGCACATTCCATGATATCGCGCACATCAAATTAAGTGCGCACGATTTTGAGGCCAGGGAGCCTTTGTAGTTATGCTGTGTTTTATAGGCTAGTGAGCCAGTTATTATAAGCTAGGATGCTTATATTTTGATTAGGCAGGGGATCCTAGATGTTAAAGGCCAGTGCGCCTATTTTTGTATATGTCTCATAATCAATATAAAATACATCACTGCACCCAACTCGACCACAATAAAAGAGTATGGGGGACTAAAATCCACTATTTAGGGAAAGGGTGGGGGCTAAAAGTTAAGGAAAAGGGGCTAAGCCAGGGAACTTAAGCCAAAAAATAATATTTTATTAATATTTATTAAAGTATAAAGTATGGATAATTATTTTATTCTAAGTTTTAAAGTTGGGAAAAGTGGGCCAAAGTAGCTCCCAACATGACAAATGTGAAGTTTGGGACATGCATATACATATTGTTGGGACTTAGTTCATTCTGGATCATCCATCCACCATTGATTCCATTATTCACTCAATCATTCCATGAGCTTTCACTCACTCAGTGAGTTAACATCCATACTTTCATGTCACTGTACCTGAACCTATATCCATAGTCATACTCGTTTGTGTAGTTGGTTAGCTTGGAAGCTAGATTGAAGAAGTGGGTTGTCAGGCCCGTGAGAAATTCTCTGGATGAGAGAATTGCTGGGAATTGACTTTCTGAAGGTGCTAAACTGCAGCTATAGGGATTTGAGACTTCATGTTCGGCCTGTTGCTGAAGCTCGGAAAGGAAGTGGGGTAGCCGAAGGACTATTGAGAAGAGAAGGGGCACACTTCCTGGGGTGGGACATGCATGTGGGGAATGAAGGACTGTAGGCTGTTAGTTTGAGTTGGCACCTGTGACAGAGTCTTTCCTGTTGTCCATGATCCATTAGCCTGATTATGAATCCCTTTAAACGAGTGGAGTTTAGTCCCATCTCGGGGGTGACTCACTGCTGAGAGTGATGAGCAGTGTAGTCTAAGGCTGGGAGGTTCGTGGAAGGCCTGCACACAATTGGTGATATTATTGCCAAGATAAGTGTCAACTGTGTGATAAATTACATGCTGCATTATTATTTACGTGTTTATTTTTATGGGTTTATCCTATGTGTGGTTATAACTGTGTGTATATTTATGGGTAATTCCTGTATATGCTGCATATATATGTTTACTGTCATTTCTGTATGAATATGTGTATTTACAGTATGTATATATATATATATATATATATATATATATATATTTCCACAAGAGTTATGTGTGTATATGTTTTAAATGCATGCAGTTCGAAAAATGTATGTGGCATAGCTCAGTTGGATGCTGGGTGTGTTACATTATGTTCCACAGAGAGAATGAAAGCGTTCTCCTATGTATCGTGGTCCGACTTGGGTGGTCAGGGACGTTACAATATGGTATTAGAGCTTTAGTTTTCAACACTAAGCCTAGATGGGTCGAGCAAGTTGAGTGAAGTGAAATTTTACAGAGGATTTATTTTGAAGTGGTCAAATTTCGAGTTGCAGATTGTCCATGGTAAAAAGTAACAACAATTGGGCGGAATTGGAAAGAAAGCCCCAATTTCTGTTGTTAAATTCGGGGAAAATTGAGAATTTCAGCCAAGTGGTGAGATATTATTGGTTTAATATCTGTTCTAGCAAATTCAGGCATGGAATTGGTCGAACTTGAAGTTACAGTGAAGCCATGACAGATGGAGCGAGTTTAGTAAATAAAATTTTCAATTTGTGATTTGATTTTGGAGAAATTTGTTCTAAAAATGTCAAACCGCAACGATTTGTTGTTACATAGGTTGAATTGGTGTTATCGGGGTGAAATTGAATAAATTTCATAGTTGCAGAATGTCTATGGTAGAAATTGGAAAAAATTTAAGCAAAATCCCCAATTTCTGCAATGGAATTCATGAGAAATTAATGCACATAAAAATGAATGTGCGCAGGTGGGTGCATTAAAAATGCATGATATGTAGTAAAAAACTTGTGATATGTAAAAATTGGGCACTGTGTAGAAAAATATTGGCGTGCTGGTGTGTGCGCCAAATTTTGGCACCGCGCAGAAAAAAATGTTGGTGTGCAGGTGCGCGTGCTAGATTTTGGCACCGCGCGAAAAAATGTTGGTGTGCTAGTGCACGCACTAAATTTTGGCACCGCGCAGAAAAATGTTGGTGTGCAGGTGCGCACGCTAAATTTTGGTGCCGCATGGAAAAATGTTGGTGTGCGGATGCACGTGCTAAATTTAGCATTGTGCAGTGCACACACACATAATAATGGTGCATGTGGTGTGCGCAGTATTGGCAGAGCGCAGATGAGTTTGGTTGGTGCGCGTGCAATGTGGGTATATGTGGTCGCGCGACAGTTTTTTAATGGTGCGCCTAGAGTATTGGTGCGTGGTGGGAGTGTACTAAACTTTGGTATGGTGCAACGCGTAGAGTGAAATGCGTGCGGAATATCAATGCATGATACAAAAACTGCGCGCAACATGTAATAGTGCAAGAACCAAAACTGCACGCGGTGGATATTGGCGCACGACACAAAAGTAGTGTGCACCATTTATTAGCGCAACAGAGAAGTGATGCATAGTGGTTAAATGTGCGCGAAGCACGATTTACCTTGTGGTTTCGTTGCGCATGATAAATATGGGTGTACAGGTTGAAATTTGTGTGCAAGAAGACATTTGGATGGTGAACAACAACGGAAAACCAACAAATATCCGCGACATTTTATACTGTTCGAACATCATATTTTTGCAGCGCGTTTTTGAGGGCCTTAATAACATTTTTAGCTATTCAAAAACCACATCTCAAATAAAGGATATCGAAGAGAGCTTTCTAATGGTGTAAACGGTTCGTCAAACAAAGATTTTATGAGAAAGTTACAACACAAACAGTGGAGGGTAAATTTTAAGACCCATCTAACTTTAAAGAGCCATAACTTTCAGCTCTGGAATCAAATTGAGGCGCATGAGTAGTCAATCGAAAGCTATTGAACCATATAAGAAATTCCCAAAGCTGAATTAAATCTCTGGTCATGTTAAAATTGTTTAATATGGCAAAGAAGGTACCTGTAGCATTCCAGACCAAAAACACGAATTAACCTAGAATTTCAACACGTTGTAACTAGCAACCTGAAACCCATGAAAATGTGAAACTTGGAATGAGTGTTCATAATATGTATATGAGGAAACCCAATTGAGATCCTATGAAAATTACAATGGATTAGATGCAAAAATGTATAATTAAAACGCAGATTTGCACCAAGTTGAAGAATGAACAGAAACATTAATGAACAATTTACAAATAACCATAACTTTGAAACATTAATGGTTCATATTTTCATGAAATTGTTGAAATAGTTAGCCTGTAAAAGTTTTATTGGATACACATTTTGCAGAGTTAAAAACAATTGGGTCAGATCAAGATCAACATAGAGTCCAAAGTAATGGAAGAGGCACAGGGGAATTATAGTCAGGAGGATGATATTAGAGGGATGGATGTCCATTTGGGATTGAAGGAACAAACTCCAATGGACATGGAGAAGGAAGGGATGAAACCATGAATATGGTAGAGAACATTAAAAATTTGCAGAAGGATGTCCAAGGCCATAAGGATGATAATGAGAGGATTATGAGATCCAAGGAGCAACAAGAGGACTTCAACATGATGTTATTGCATAGCTTAAACAAAGTAGAAAATAAATTGGATAAGGAGAGTGGCTCAAGCAAATCTGGAAGTCACAGGCCTCGTGATGAGAAAAGAAGAGAAATGAGTGTTAGCAGACATCACCACCACTCCTTGAGGAATTCCAATAAGAGGGCACACAACAAATCAATTCCATCCCCTGTCAGGAAGCATAAGGGGTCTAGGGTGTATGAGATATGAGGAGAAATGAACAAAATCAAACTTCCTACATTTGATGGTGAGCATAAGAAGGATGAAGATGTAGAGACATGGTTGTTGGGCATGAGAAAGTATTTTCAATTGCATAATTATTCTTCTTATGTAGAAGGAAGAATTTCTATCTATCAACTCAAGGCAAAGACATCCATGTGGTGGGATCAACTTGTGCAGGTGCAACACATTAAAGAGAAAAGTGTTACTTGGAGGGAATTCAAGAAGTATTTTGAGAAGAAATACTTGACTAAGAGATATTATGACAAGAAAATGAAAGAGTTCTTTGAACTCAAGCTTGGGAGTATGACCATTGATGAATATGAAAGAAGGTTTTTAGAACTGCTGAAATATGTCTTTTTCATCAAGGATGAGACAGTTAAAATTCAAAGGTATTTGAGTGGATTGCCATCATTCATCAGTGAAAAAATACAGTATGATGATCCAAAGACATTGGAGGAGACCATAAGATGAGCTAAATGCCTATATGATTAGAAAAAAGCAAGGCCAAATTTCCAAAAAACTTGGGAAGACAAAAATAAGTTCAAGATAGATCAGAGGAAGAAGGGAGCTAGCCACCATTCTTTAGAAATAATACTCAGGGACAACCAACTTCTAGAGAACCCAAAACGATTGAGACAGGGGGTCAAAGGCCAAGGCAACCACCTATTCAATGTTGGGGTTGTAAAGGAGATCATATGTTCAAAGATTGTCCTCACAGAGGTGAAAAAGTGAGGACTATTCACAATGTTCAACAAGCTGAAATAGTGGAGGACATGGACAAAAATGTACCAAGGATCTATGCAGCCCTGGATAACAAGAAAGCAGAGTATAAATCACATATGATTGAAGTGGAAGGTATGATCAACAACCAAACCATTGCTATTTTAATTGATTCAGGAGATAGTCATAGTTATATAGATACTAAGATGGTGGAAAGTTTTCATTTTCCAAGAAGCAAGCATGGAAAATCTTAGTTGGTGCATCTGGATATCGGAGCCAAAAGAAAAGTTAATGAAATGGTTAAGTCATGTCTTATGGACATGAATGGATTGAACACCAGGGCAGATTTGGACATCTTGCCTTTAGGTTCTTATGACTTCCTAATTGGGATGGATTGGTTGGATCGACATCATGCTATCATAGAATGTCATAACAAGGAATTTAATTGCTTGGATGAGGAAGGGAGTCTAAGGAAAGTGTAGAGAATTCCCGGGGTAGTAACCATCAGAGAAATTTCAGAATTACAAATGAAGAAATGTTACAGGAAAGACTGTCAAATATTTGCAGCACATATGGAAGAGACACCTAAGGATAAGGTGTCAAATTTGGAAGATCATGCAGTCCTGGAAGATTTTGAATATGTGTTCAAGGAGGTACCAGGACTACCCTCAAAGAGAGATATTGATTTCTCTATAAGTTTAATGTCTAGAGCAGCTCCAGTGTCAAATAATCCTTATAGAATGAGTACACCAGAGTTGAAGGAGTTACAAATGCAACTTGAAGAATTTCTGAAGAAGGGGTATATATGCCCAAGTGTGTCACCTTGGGGTGTCCCAGTCTTGTTCGTGAAGAATAAAGATGAGACATTAAGATTGTGCATTGATTTCAGACAGTTGAATAAAGTGACTGTTAAGAACAAGTATCCTCTACCAAGGATTGATGACCTCTTTGATCAATTGAAGGATGCAAATATATTTACAAAGATAGATCTCAGGTCAGGATACCATTAGGTAAGGATTAAAGAGGAATATATAAGCAAGACTGCCTTCAGGACAAGGTATGGTCATTATGAGTTCACAATGGTGCCATTTGGGTTGTCAAATGCACCAGCTGTTTTCATGTGCTTAATGAATGGTGTTTTCCGAGAATATTTAGACAAGTTTGTCATTATCTTTTTGGATGACATTCTTATATATTCTAAGTTAGAGGAAGAGCACGAACATCATTTGAGGATGGTGTTGCATCTATTAAGGGAACATTAGTTGTATGCCAAATTGAGCAAGTGCTCATTTTACCAGAAGCAAATTCATTATTTGGGGCATATCATTTCAAAGGATGGGATAGCAGTGGATCCGAAGAAGATAGAAGCCATTAGAGAATGGTCAGTGCCAAAGAATGTGATAGAGGTGAGATCATTCATGGGTCTTGCAGGCTACTATAGGAGATTTATTGAAGAATTCCAAAGATTGCACACCCAATCACTTCTTTACAAAAGAAGGGTGTGAAGTTTCAGTGGACATTGGATTGTGAAAAGAGTTTCCAACACTTGAAACAATTATTAACAAGTGCTCCAATACTAAGGATTGCAGACCCAAATGAAGACTTCATTGTATGCACAGATGCATGTAAATAAGGACTTGGTGGAGTCCTCACTCAAAATGGGTTTGTTATATGTTATGAATCAAGGAAGTGGAATGAGCATGAAAGACACTATGCCACTCATGATTTGGAGTTGGCATCCATAGTGCATACCTTGAGGAAATGAAGACACTACCTCATGGAGAAAAGGTTTGAGTTGAGGACAGACCATAATGGTCTGAAATATTTATTTGATCAACCAACTCTAAATGCTAGGCAAAGCAGATGGTTAGAATTTCTAAGTGAATATGACTTTGATATAAAGCATATCAAAGGGAAAGAGAAAAAAGTGGCTGATGCACTCAATAGAAGAGTGCATGAATTGCATGCTACAACCATTAGCATGTACCGATCAGATTTGAAACACATAATTATAGAGGCTGCAAAATTAGATTTGCAATACAATGAATTAGTGGAAAAATTACAACAAGGTAATTTGCAACAGAAAATTGAAGAACACAAGCTAGATAATGATGAAATTCTCATGTATAGGGGCATAATTTATGTACCAAATTCCTAGTAATTGAAATATCTGATATTGAGGGAAATGCATAATGTACCTTATGCTGAGCACCCAGGTTATCAGAAAACTATTACAGTTGTTAAGAGACAATATTATTGGCCAGGAATGAAGAAAGAAGCTGCATATTTTATTGCCAAATGTTTGGAATGTCAAAAGGTAAAGGGTGAGCATAGACACCCAGCTGGTTTTCTACAACCATTACCCATTCCTGAGTGGAAATGGGAAGTTGTAACAATGTATTTCATCACCAAACTTCCCAGAAAAAACAAGCAACATGATTCTATCATGGTAGTGGTGGATAAGCTTACTAAAGTTGCCCATTTTATTCCAGTTAATCTCACTCACAAGGCAACCAACATTCTTGATGTTTATATGAAAAACATTGCTCGATTACATGGCATACCCAAGACAATTGTGTCTAACAGAGATCCAAAATTTACCTCAAAATTTTGGAATGGATTATTTAATGGATTTGGAACAAATTTGAATTTTAGTACAACTTATCATCTAGAATCAAATGGACAAGCAAAGAGGGTGAATCAAGTGATTGATGATATGTTAAGGATGTATGTGATGGATACACCATCAAAATGAGAAGACTACCTACACTTGGTAGAGTTTGCTTATAACAATGGGTACCAAACATCTCTAAAGATGAGCCCATTTGAGGCACTTTATGGCAGAAAGTGCAACACACTAGTAAGTTGGGATAACCCAGTAGATAGAGCAGTGGTTGGGCCAGATTTGCTTAGGGAAATGGAGGAGGAAATGATAAAAATAAGGAAAAATTTAAAGGCTACCCAAGACAGGCAGAAAAACTATGCTGATAAGGGCATAACTCATAGGGAATTTAAAGTGGGAGACCATGTATTTTTGAAAGTGAAGGCCAACAATAATTCCCTGAAGTTGAGAAATTGTTCAAAGTTGGTAGCTCGCTATTGTGGGTCGTTTGAGATCCTAGAGAGGATTGGTCCAATAACTTATATGATTGCATTGCCTACATCTATGTCTGTTCATAATGTATTCTATGTATCATTTCTCAAGAAATATATACCTAATTATAATCATGTTATTGATTAGAATGTGATCCAAGTGGAGCAATAAGACGCTTTCCAAGTGCATCCGATACTCATTCTAGATCGGAAAATCAAATAGCTCCGGAATCAAGCCATAGGGATTGTAAAGGTCCAATGGACATGGTACGGTCCTGAGGACGCTACTTGGGAGCATGAGGATGCAATGCGGGCAGAATACCCGCATCCTTTTGAGGATTTTTGAAATTTTTGTTGTATATGTGTACATAATGCACTGAGGACAATACATAAATAAGGGGAGGGGATTGTAATATCCTTAAGCTGAACCCAATTGTAATGTAAAATAAAATGTACTTAAGATGGTGAGCTATTTGATATCATTTTGTATGCACATTCCATGGCATAGTGCGCGCATGTACTGCGCAGTAAAATGATTAAATGTGCACATTCTAGGATACCGCGCGCATCAACTTAAGTGTGCGCGATTTTGAGGCCAGGGAGCCTTTGTGTTTATTTTGTGTTTTATACATTGGTGAGCTAGTTATTATAAACTAGGATGCTTATGTTTTGATTAGGCTAGAGAGCCTAGATGTTAAAGGCCAGTGCGCCTATTTTTGTATATGTCTCATAATCAATATAAAATACATCATTGCGCGTGGACCGACCATGATAAAAGAGTACGGGGGACTAAAACCCACTATTTAGGAAAAGGGTGGGGGATAAAAGTTAAGGAAAAGGGGCTAAGCCAGGGAGTTTAAGCCAAAAAAGAATATTATATTAATATTTATTAAAGTATAAAGTATGTGTTGGGTTGTCATTTTGTCATCATTGTCCTTACCAAAATGACCTGTTTTGAATCAAGACACCTCATTTCTCACCTGTATTCATCACATACATCAACCTAACTATACCTCTAATGTGCCTAGCAAGTGTTCAAGGTATATGTTGATAATTTAATATTTTTCCTTTATTTTTATATATCTTTAAAAGGTTTTGAACTAATCTTGTCTATATTCCAAGAACAATTTTGACTATTACAGTTAAGCTTCTGCCACATGGATCAAATTTGGTTACACATCATAGTTCTAGATACACCTTCATCAATTCTCATATGTCCAACTGTTCTGATGGGATTCATGGATATGGATGATAAAGAACACATGCTTGAGATGGTTGCGAACCTACAAATGCATCCTCAACCACTTCCGAATAAACATGGATGATCAAGCTAAAAATAGAAGACAACATGGCCGAGTTAATGCTTAGCGCATCTCTAGAATGATTTCCTTGTCCTCATGCACTTCGTGTCATGAGGACAAGGCTTTGAAATATTCATCTTTTATTTGATCAAATCCTTTCGATCGGAATAGCTGTGACATGTAACAGTTTGTTGAAAACCATTTTCTAAAAAGAGGGAGATTTATGTTTATCATGTAATTAATGTTCATATTATAGAAGCCAGTCTGGCGCTTTAAAAAGGGGGGATGGAGGAGGATGATAGGTAGTATTAGGCTGATAGACATTTCATTTTTCTGCTGATAGATAGTCTTTTTCTTCCAAGATTATAAACTCAGATAGACCAGAAATGATTGCATTATTTTATAAAGATATACATTTCCAGAATTCAATTCTGTCTGAATGTTGTGTGATGAATTAGTTAATTCAGTCATTGTTGAAGGCAAGAAGGGCCCCTTGTCTCAGCATATGTTTTTATTCTGTAGCTTGAAGTTCTGAATAACCATTAGCTATTTTTCTTACAGTTTGAAGTTATATTGCAATTGCATAGTTTGGATAATGAATATTTTTGAGGAAGCTTCAATTAAAACAGAGCAATATCAGATTTGCTTTCGAATGCTTTATGAAATGCATGGGTTACATAGATAACTACAAGTACTTTACAAAAGGTTAGTTTACTTTAAAGAATGGTGTGATTGAAAGACAAGGTATTATAGATTTCCAGTTAAAAAGGGTTGAATGACATGTTAGTACAGATTTACAGTTGAGATTAAACCAGAGTAGTTGGTAGAATGAATATTGAAATCTAGCAGAGTTACAAATTGATGTTCTTTCATTTGAACTGAAGATGAGGTTGAGAGACTGAAAGAATGATCACTATATTATTGTTATGGATTTACACCTGTAAAACCCTTGCTGCTATTTAAAGATTGAAGTAGTGATCACAATTTTGAATGTTGGCTAGTGGAATTAAACTTGAATAAAATAGATAGTAGAAGAAACCAATCCTGCACATATGGTGTCAGTGCCTCAAAGTCTACCTCCCCGGGTTGACATTTTATGAAGGCTATATATAGTGATATATATTTAGCTCAACATTTTTGCGCCGTTGTCGGGGAGGTACTAAAAAGGATTGGAGAATGAGTATGTTGTGTTTGTTGAATACCAAGGGGGAGGAGGAGTTGTAAGATGAGAGGTAAGAACCTACACATCTACTGTAGTAGGTTCCTCTGAAGCCTTGCCAAGCAGTTAGATTTTAGCAAGTGTTTTCTCAGAAATAAGCAGGGTTATATTTCATTCAACAAGCAAGGGAGTTTTTCATTACAACAGTGTGAGAATTGGGTTCTTAATTCAGTTCAGAGGTATTTTCAGTAAGACATGTTAGATTTTATTCCAGCAGTATCTCTTGGAGAAACAGTGTGCTCTTAATTAAAAAGCAAAATAAAGTGGAGAATATGCTTTTCAATTCTTTCATAGAATTGTCCACCTCACAGTTCTTGGGGAATCCCTGCTTACTTGAAGAAGAATTCAAAGATTTTGTGGAGGAAGAACAAGGTTTGGAACCTGAAATTGAAGAATTTCTTGCATGCTTGGTTCCTTTAGGCACCCAGGAAAATCAGGCCCCAAATTATGAATATCTACAAGGGACAAAAGGAGAAGAGGTGCAAGATAATTATATCGAGAGAGATTATATAGAAGATTGGTTTCAATATGTTGTCAGACCAAAGTATGATTCTATTCTCCAGCTCTTTATGATGATGGATTAAGGTAAATTGCTACCCCTTCATGTCTGTACAATTACTCAGGTACCTTTTCCTCATAAGGACATGCATGAAATTTTTATTATGCTACGTACCTGGTTTCACTGGAAGTTTTCTTATACCTAAAGGGAGGAAGTTCTAAGGTAGGGTAGGTAGGAAATAAACTTTGCACATAGTAGATAGTTTTCAAGTGCAGTATTCCATTTCAATAAAAGGGTGTGAGTAATTCAGGCAGAGATATTTGAATGGAAGTGGATCAAAGTATTCAAAATATGGGGAATATATACTATAGGAGAAGGAACAATTCAATAAGAGTTTGTATGTATTCCCACTTTTATTATTGTCAGCTACCTTGTCAATTTCAGAGCAGCAAAAGAAGAAATATCTGAAGTATTTTTAAATAGAGTTCACTCTTCTAAGATATTATCATAATTGGACAAGGTATCAACAATTCAAAGATCTACTTTTTACCAGCTTCTAAAAATCAAGTATTCAGCCTGGGTATCTCTATAATATTGCATTATTTATGGGTTTTACTGTTTCATCATCAATCATCGGCTTGAGGTAATGATCTGTTTTACTTTTTGAAGAATATTGAAAATAAAGGAATCATTTATAAACAATATCTTGTAATACTTGCTATACTCCTACCTTACGTGTATCGCTTATCTGTTTGCCTAAGAGTTGGGTTTCATAATCATTATTCTTCTCAACACCGTATCCACTCCTGCACTCATTACTTTTGGTTGACCATATTCCCGCTCTGTGTCATTTGCATGATTAATTGTTGAGCCTATTTCTTTCCTTATACACGTATTACAATCTGATACTTGATTATTCATTTGAATCACTGAAAGGATTCAAATGAATAATTCCCCTACCATTTATCGACCTATTCTATAATCATTATGCCACTATCATATCATCATTCTTCCACAACCTTGTTTATTGCCTTGCATTCAAAATGGAAAACAATCTGCCTTTCAGAAGGGAAGGAGAAATGAGTGAGAAGGATTTTGAGCTCTCTTTTTGAAGAAGAATAGTTTGCATAGGGACATGCAAA
>ML810936.1:209665-240345 GCA_009831015.1 Picea engelmannii
TGTAAAGCGCCCTTCCATTTTTGGTTACTTTGTATAGTTTTTGACCCTTCTGGAATGCTGTGAACTTAATTCAGTGCCATGAATGACTTCATTGTTGTTTTGATGATGTGGAGTTCTTGTCGCCATGTGCAGACGAAATTTCAATGATAACACTAATCTTGTCTATATTCCAAGAATAGTTTTGACCATTACAGTTAAGCTCCTACCACCTGGATCAAATCTGGTTACACATCATAGTTCCAACTACACCTTCATCGATTCTCATATGTCCAGCTATTCTGATGGGATTCATGGATATGGATGATAAAGAACACATGCTTGATATGGTTGTGAACCTACAAATTCATCCTCAACCACTTCCGAATAAACATGGATGATCAAGCTAAAAATAGAAGACAACATGGCCGAGTTAATGCTTAGCGCATCTCTAGAACGAATGCCTTTTCCTCATGCACTTCGTGTCATGAGGAAAAGGATTTGAAATCTTCATCTTTTATTTGATCAAATCCTTTCGATATTAATAGCTGTGACACATAACAGTTTGTTGAAAACCATTTTCTAAAAAGAGGGAGATTTATGTTTATCATGTAATTAATGCTCATATTATAGAAGCCAGTCTGGCGCTTTAAAAAGGGGGGATGGAGGAGGATGATAGGTAGTATTAGGTTGATAGACATTTCATTTTTCTGCTGATAGATAGTCTTTTTCTTCCAGGATTATAAACTCAGATAGACCAGAAATGACTGCATTATTTTATAAAGATATACATTTCCAGAATTCAGTTCTGTCTGAATGTTGTGTGATGAATTAGTTAATTCAGTCATTGTTGAAGGCAAGAAGGCCCCCTTGTCTCAGCATATGTTTTTATTCTATAGCTTGAAGTTCTGAATAACCATTAGCTATTTTGCTTATAGTTTGAAGTTATATTGCAATTGCATAGTTTGGATAATGAATATTTTTGAGGAAGCTTCAGTTGGAACAAAGCAATATCAGATTTTCTTTTGAATGCTTTATGAAATGCATGGGTTACACAGATAACTACAAGTACTTTACGGAAGGTTAGTTTACTTTAAAGAATGGTGTGATTGAAAGACAAGGTATTATAGATTTGCAGTTAAAAAGGGTTGAACGACATGTTAGTAGAGATTTATAGTTGAGATTAAACCAGAGTAGTTGGTAGAATGAATATTGAAAGATAACAGAGTTACAAATTGATGTTCTTTCATTTGAACTGAAGATGAGGTTGAGAGATTGAAAGAATGATCACTATATTATTGTTATGGATTTACACCTGTAAAACCCTTGCTGCTATTTAAAGATTGAAGTAGTGATCACAGTTTTGAATGTTGGCTAGTGGAATTAAACTTGAATAGAATAGATAGTAGAAGAAACCAATCCTGCACATATGGTGTCAGTGCCTCAAAGTCTACCTCCCCGGGTTGACATTTTATGAAGGCTATATATAGTGATATATATTTAGCTCAACAGTATGGATAATTATTTTATCCTAAGTTCTAAAGTTGGGGACAAGTGGGCCAAAGTAGCTCCCAACATGACAAGTGTCATGTTGGGGACATGCATACATATTGTTGGGACTTAGTTCATTTTGGATCACCATCCACCATTGATTCCATTATTCAGTCAATCATTCCATGAGCTTTCACTCACTCACTCAGTTAACCTCCATACCTTAATGTCACTGTACCTGAACCTGTATCCATAGTTATACTCATTTGTGTAGCTGGTTAGCTTGGAAGCTGGATTGAAGAAGCGGGTTGTCAGGCCCATGGGATATTGAAGAGGCGGGTTGTCAGGCCCGTGAGCACTTTTCTAGGTGAGAGAATTGTTGGGAATTGACTTCCTGAAGGTGATAAACTACAACTACAGGGCTCTGAGACTTCCTGTCCAACCTGTTGTTGAAGCTTGGAAAGGAAGTGGGGCAGACGAAGGACTGTTGAGCAGAGAAGGGGCACACTTCTTGGGGTGAGGCAGACATGTGGGGAATGAGGGACTGTAGGCTGTTAGTTTGATTTGGCACCTGTGACAGATTCTTTCCCATTGTCCATGATCCATTACCCTGGTTAGGAATCCCTTTACTCGGGTGGAGTTTAGTCCCAGCTCGGGGGTGACTCACTGCTGAGAGTGATGAGCAATGTAGTCTAAGGCTGGGGGGTTCATGGAAGGTCTGCATGAAGTTGGTGATATTCTTTCCAAGATAGGTGTCATCTGTGTGATAAATTACATGCTGCATTATTATTTACGTGCTTATTTTTATGGGTTTATCCAATGTGTGGTTATAACTGTCTGTATATTTATGGGTAATTCCTGTATATGTTTACTGTCATTTCCGTATGAATCTATATATTTACAGTATGTATTTGTATGTTTATGTTATATAACTTACTTTGATGCAAATTACATCATAGAAGCAAAGAGGTTAGGAAAGATAATTGATCATAAAGATAGATTGATCCGTGTCAAAGTAAGTTGGAATGACCATAAATATAGCATACTTAGTAAATCTCCGAGTTTAAAAGGGTAAGGAATATTTGTAAATGAAGACCTCATTCCTGAAGACCAAGCTAAAGTAAGGAAGGAAGTTCAAAAGGTAAAAGAAGCCAGGAAAGAATGAAAATGGGCAATAATTAGAAATCGAAAACCTATTGTTAGGGATAGAGACTAGAAGGATAATAATAAATAGGAATTTGGGACACTCGAAATCCTTTTTTGGAATTGTCTTGGCTTTCCATAGCACAAAGGTCCTATGATTAACATATTTTGAAATCCATTTTGAATTATTTTGAATTTTGATAAAACTTTAAAGTTTAAATATTAATATTGTATAATCTATTTCAATTTTTTTGGGTGATCTAGAGTTCTATGGCTATACATAAAGCAAAAGTGGTTCAATTTCTTTTTATTTTAATTAAAGTTTATTACTATTTCTTTTTATTGTAATTAAAGTTTATTAATATATTTTGAAATCCATTTTGAATTTTGATAAAACTTTAAAGTTTAAATATTAATATTGTATAATCTATTTCAATTTTTGGGGTGATCTAGAGTTCTATTGCTATACATAAATGAAAAGTGGTTAAATTTCTTTTTATTGTAACTAAAGTTTATTAATATATTTTGAAATCCATTTTGAATTATTTTGAATTTTGATAAAACTTTGAAGTTTGGGGTGATCTCGAGTTCTATCGCTATACATAAAGAATCACAAGTAAAATTCTAAAGAATCACAAGTAATCACTTACAAGAATCACAAGTAAAATTCTAAAGAATCACAAGTAATCACTTACCCTCTAAAGGTCCGATAGACCAATCGGTCTTAGTGGACGTTAATCATCATCATCATCATATATATATATATTTCCACAAGAGTTATGTGTGTATATGTTTTAAATGCATGCAATTCGAAAAATGTATGTGACATAACTCAGTTGGATGCTGAGTATGTTATAGTATGTTCCATAGAGAGAATGAAATCATTCTCCCGTGTATCGTGGCCTGAACTGGGTGGCCAGGGACATTTCAAGGGGAAACTGTGGGACCCAAATCTATCTCTAGGGAGAGAAAATAAAATATGTATACAAACGAGGCGAGCATGACCCATTCTCTTGTCATGTAACTCAAAAAAGTAAGACAATAACTGAAGTTGTATGCTAATGTAGATAACTGTAGCGCCCTCCAGGCAGTTTGATAACGACAGATGAAAATTATGATGGTGAACATACTCTGAAAAGAGGAAAGGATGCCTATAAGAAGTGTTGATGACTCATACGCATTGATGACCTAACAAATTCAGAGGTATTTGGTTGGTATAAAACAACTGCAATAGTCGCATAGTTAGACCCACCGTAACATGAGATTTTGCTGAAATCGAATGTTATGGGGTTCAATGACATCAGAGAGAAATGATGGTTCTTGCTGTGACGTCCAAGAGTCCTCATTGTAAAGGTAATGAGATTCAAGATATTGTCGCCCTTCTAGAAACTATGTTGATGTCGACAGACAGGGAGACACGGCTCCAAGAAGCGAAGGGATTCATGAAATATGTGGAGATAAGATTAAGAAATGATAGGGAACATGGACGAAGTCAAGAGGCGGTGAGACTCAAGACTACCCTTGTTTGGGGGTATGTTTGAAGGATGAGTGGAAGGAACTGTTAAAATGTATCTAGTGTCAGGGGGGCGACTAGACATGGGGTTAAATTGTGGTAGAGGCGTGAAAAAGTTGAAAAAATCAGAGATTAGGGGTATGTGGACTGCAGGATGCTTGGGGTTTATGGACGATGTTGGATGGTAGATGCCCCAACCAAGGGAGACATGGGTTACGTTGACGAAAAAATAAGTTCATCAAGGGTGATGAGAAAAAGATAAGTAAATGATGGAAACAAAGGATTTTTACAATTACCAAATAAATAAAGAATAATTTGGGACGAGTGTGCAAATACAGAAATGAGTGCCCCAATGCAAGATGGCTTGGCCTGTGAGGGAACAGGTGCCGTGGAGAAATGGTGGAGGGTGAGGGCCCCATGGGTGGGTTTTTGTATGAGGTAAATGAATGGAGGGCAATCTGCATATGGGAAAACTGAGTGTGGATGAAATGGAGGGTTAATTATATCGTGGAGGTGCAGTCAAAATAGAACTGAGATGAGATAACCCGAGAGTCAATTGGGAAAGCTAGCAAACTGATGAGAAGGAGTATGTGGCTTATTCTTGGAAATGCGTAAGACTATCGAGACTCCCATCCCTAGAGGGTGAAAGAAGCATGAGTGTCAAAGTACCAAGGTGAACTATGAATGAGACAACTCATGTGGGAGAGAGTGCTACTGGGTGATAGTACCAAAATGCAGCAGAGGTGACAGTACTGCAGAGCCAGATGTAGGGACCCTAAAGGTGAATGTCGGAGGGTGTGACTGGATGATGCAATTGATATTCATAGGGAATGATTACATGTCAGTGTCAAACATATACCTGAAGGGGTTGTGTTGTGTTGTTATGACCAAGTACCTGCACACATGAAAACTGAATACCCGACGTGAACAATATCCAAAGATAAATAATAGATAACAATTATTTGATAATTTTGAACATGAGTACCTGGACGTGATGTGAGAAAAATGATCCCGCGGGGCTGAGTGTCGATGCTGACCCCAGGAATGTGATTGTGTAGATGGAGGGACCTTGATCCTGTGGCTGAAGACGGATCAGGAAACAAATATTTTGAGCTCCTGTAACTGAGTGTGGAAGTTTGGAAAAAGGGATTATATATGGTTATGGGGCCCAAAATGCCACCTCATTTGTACCTGCTGCTATAGTGGATTGATGAGAGTATTTGGAGGAGTTTAAAAGATTATGGGAGTTCGAGCCAACCAATCCAGGATTTGTGAGAGTTAGGTTGGTGGTCCCATCCTCCTACACATTAGATAGTTGCTATTTTTTAGGTAAGGGTCGTACGGATGGTTGTACTAGTGTATTTTTTAGGGGTGGGCCCACTAATGCATGAGGGAAGGAAATATATCCACGCTGATGGCGAAATCTAGCCCTGTGTCGATGCGATGTTCGAAAATAGAAGGATCGAGGCTGTGCATCTCCGTATATGACCAGGCAAAAATATCATTGTTTTCCTGAAAGAGAGATTTGTAAGCTGTGAGTTCCTCAGGGGAGCATGCGGCGCCAACGGTGATTTCCTCTATGATTCTCGGTTTGATGGAAATGTCGATTTTGACAGAGGGGGAGATATTGGCCATGTTTCCTTCTTCAAAATCATCGAGGGTAGGGATAGGATTTTTGAACCAGTCTATATGCCCTGATGGAATAAAATCCTTGGTTTCAATTTCACATATGGAATCTTGGCTAGGGGGGTCAAAAGATTCCTGTGAGAGAAAAAACGCTCTGTGATGGAGTGCATTCCATGGGAAATTGGGGGTAGTGAGTTCCTCTAGGATGTATTCATTGCAGTGGAAAATGCGAGAATATAGGGGATCCAAGGAGGTAACAGGGGTGACTGTCACCGTATGATTGTCTTTAAGTGGTGAAGACGTAGAGGGGGGATTGCAACCATGGTGTGATTGGTCGCTTGACATAAACCGGATGTATAGACACTGTGGGGGGTAAACTGTGGTAGGGGTTTAGATTTCCTAGGGGAAATGAACCAGAGAATTGGGAGGATTTGTATACAATCTCTTTGAATTATTTCTTGAAGATATTGATATCGATGAGTTTTAAAATTTTGGTACATTGTGCATATGGGAATGATAAATGTTTTCTCCTTCTCGTAGCATAGCTTTCATAGAAATGAAAATATTGCATCTTCATCTCTTTGCATAACTTTCGAGTCTGTAAAAACACCATATTGTCCATGTCATTTTCCTTTTGAGTAACAACAACCTTAAAAATAAAGCGCTTATAAAAAATTGATTAAACATTTTTATATTTTATGGTAGTAAACCTACATTAGATTAGTTGTAGGGATTTGGAATAGGTGTGAAATATAACTTTCCAAAGGTGCAAACAAACATAGAATCTTGATTTAGGGAGCCACGAAATCCACTTATTACATTTTGTCTTGGGAAGCCCTTCTCACACAAGGGTCAACCATGAGGTCACATTGAGATTGGCAGAGTTACTCACCCTGCTTTGTTGGTCTTGGTGTAGAGATTGCGCGTATTATGGAAGTCGCTTGAAGGTATACCCACATTTATGAGTGGAAGCCTTTCGAGTTGAATTCGGGCTAGATACCTTGCCTTTGCTCGTGGATCAGACTGTCAACTGTTTCTGTATGCATCACTGCATTAATTGGTAACCTTAGTGGCCTATTTCTTTAGGGTATTTACACAAGGTGACTGTGGAGGGGCAAGTCTTCACAGTACCTGGAATCGACGTTGGCCAAACTCACTCGGGCTCCTTGGAGGGTATACCCACGTTTATGTGTGGGAGCTTGCACCAAGGCGTAAGTCTATTAAGCAGGTTGTCAACGTAACTTTTCCACCCACTCTATCCTAGCCCCTTCTTACTTTGTCCCCGCGATGTTGGATTGCATCACCAACTAGTGTGCTTATTGTGAGAAGGTTTTGTTTGCTTTCTTGCTTACTAGATTTTTAGCGTGTGCTGTTTGTTTTCCCTATGAGACTCTAGGTTGGATTTTTGTTTTAATGGTGTCAGTTCCCGGAACGACCAATGAAGGAACCCCTTTTCCAGGGGAACATTTTATTTTCCATTCTTACGGAAACATTGGTCCTCCTCATATCACTACTTTGAGCCTTCTAGGTCTCACGATTGGATTACCGGTATGGTTGTTTTCCACTCAGGTAATCCTGAATGCAGTTAGTTCTTCAGTCACAAGCACTTCCCCCCAAGAGCATCAACCTCATGTTGATCCTTCACCTTCTTCACCAGTAAGGTCTTCTTCACCTTCTTCGCTTGCAAGGTCTCCTTCCGTTTCATCTTCTTTGTCGAGTGAAAGTTTTGAAGCTAGTAACCCGGTGAATAAGAAGAAGAAGAAAGATAAACAAGGGTCAAAACCTCCAACCATTGCTAAACATGTTGGAAAACAACCAGTTACTGTTACTCGTGCTGGGAGTGTTGATGATGTCAAGATCACCCAAACAACCCGTAAGCCCAAGTACCCTTATAGGATTTGTAAGAGTAGCCATCTTCTTAAGGATTTCCTTGGTCTATCCAAGGTTATAGAAGCATGGTCTACATATCCTTTCTAGTCCATGTCGTCATCCTCTGAACAACATGCTGATGACCCCCTGTCAACCAGTCATGATACGGTTGGGAAGAAGAAAAGTAGAGTCAAGTTCCCGTGTATGTTATACAAAGTGATTCATCTCACTCACCTTTGTCCTCATATGGACGAAGCCTTGAAATTACTGGAAGACATGACTGTTTCACAACCTCAACTTCCAGCTGCTTACCGTAGTATTTCTCTCAACCCTCCAATAGTTGATGGAATGATCACTTTGGTCCCTTCACCAGTCAATCCGGTTGATCATGTTGTCAATCTAGTCACGTCCTTAGTTGAAACAGTTGACAAAGTGGTTGATCCGATACCATCCTCAGTCAATCCCACTCTCCCCTCAGAGAGTGAAACTAAAGTGGTCGATCCGATCCCATCCTCGGTCGATCCCACTCTCCCGTTAGAGAGTGTCACCCAAGTGGTCGATCCATTTCCATCTGTCGACCCCATTCTCTCCTTAGAGAATGAAACTCAAGTGGTCGATCTGATCTCTCCATTGATCGATCCTACTCTCTTGCTAGAGAGTAAACCCGATACTGCCCACATTTTTCTCATTGATACCGAATCTCTTGTGCCGAGGGGTATTCCTCCTTCTCTCGTAGGACCCCCTCCAAGTAATGAGGCCATCAGTTTTGATTGGGGTGTGCTAACTGGACCTCGTCTTCCCTCTTACATTCCTTTCCATATTACAGTACAGGTTTGTGGTCAGGACGTTCCTCAAATGTTGATAGATGAAGGTTCGTATGTTAGTATTTTGTCCTCTATTGCTTGGAAAGCTTTGGGTTATACTCCACTTGCGTCGGTTACACAAAATCTGTTATCTTTTAACAAAAGAACTAGTCAACCTTTAGGGACCCTTCCCCAGTTTTCTATAACTTTGGGAGGGAAAACTGTCTTTATTGATGTCATGGTAGTCCAAGATCCCTTGGATTTCGCTTTAATCCTTGGGCCGGATTATGTCTATGCCATGAAATCTATTGTGTCCACTCTTTTTCGTATGATATCTCTCCCTCACGATGGACGAGTTGTGATTGTTGATCAACTTTCATTCATTGACCCCGATTGGATTGCCTCCCTAAATGGTTCTTATATGCAGACGATATCGTCCCCGCCACAGGTCAAATATGTGGTGTTGACGCCCATGGCTTCAACTTCTGATGACTTAGATCCAGTAGTTGACATGGTGATATCTTCGATAGGGTTGTTAGAGCCTAATCTCTTTACTCCTGTCGTGACCCTTGACATGGTGTCCTTCTAGAGTGTGTTTCTTCCTTCCAGTGAAGACCTCTTGGAAGCCATGACCGAGTTTTGTCCCTTGACATGGTGTCATTCTGGAGCATTGTTCTCTTGGAATCCATGATCAAGAAGAGAGACTCTGAGGATGGTTTTTGCGTCTCTGAGGCAACCTCGTTAAAAAATGAAACATAGGTCTTTGAGCATGGTTTTCTGATTTCAAGCTCATTAAAAAATGAAACCATCCTTGAGCATGGTTTTATGATTTCAAGCTCATTAAAAAATGAAACTAGTTCCGAGGATAGTTTTTGCATCTCTGAGACAACCTCATTAAAAAATGAAACAGAGGTCTTTGAGCATAGTTTTCTAATTTCAAGCTCGTTAAAAAATGAAACCACTTACGAGGATAGTTTTTTCGTCTATGTGGCAACCTCTTTAAAAAATGAAATAGAGGTTACAAGCATAGTTCTTGTTTCTATGTCAAGCTCGTTAAAAAATGAAATAGTTTTCCCCCTCTCTATTTAAGTCAAGTCCTTCATCTAGTATTTGAAGCTTCATTTCCTCCGCCTTTGTCATTGGATGAAACGAAGCTTGGGGGGAAATACTTTCACCCTCTAGACTTCATGCTGAAGTAGAGCCACTAGTTTCTTAAGCTGGGGGCTAAGTACCAACCATCCATGTGTTATGCATTGGGAAGTCCAAGCATAGTTTTCTATGGTTCAAGCTTGTGTAAAAATGAAACCACTTACCTCAAGCATAGTTTCCTTTGGTTCAAGATTGTGTAAAAATGAAACCAGGTCCAACCATAATTTCCTCCGGTTCAAGCTTGTGTAAAAATGAAACCAAGTCCAAGCATAGTTTTGTTTTGTTTTAAAGCTTGCGTAAAAATGAAAACAATCCCGAGCTTAGTCTTTGTTCTTTCTCATGCTCGTAAATATGTGAGAATGCAACCGAGTATACTTTTATCACTTTTTCGGACTTGTAAAGGTTATACGGAAAATGAACTGACTGGAGTTCCCTTTAAGCTCTTTTCAGACTCTCTAAAGATGAAAAGATTGCCGAGCGACCTTGTTCTCTTCACGCTCATTAAATTATTTGAAGAAAACGTCTGTTGAGCGATAGTTTATCTTTTTTTCGGTCTCATTAGACTACTTTACGAAAAAGGAACTGAGAGAGTTCTCTTTAAGTGTTTTTCAGACTCTCTAAACATGAAAAACCCCTGAGTTTTATTTCTTTGGACTCATTAAACAAACATCAAAAGGCCCATATGGGACCGAACCACTCCTTCTTAGGGTTCCTTAAACATACTTCGAGGGAATCGTCTGAAGGATGAGCTTAAATTGACAAGCATATGTTATCCTCCTCAAGCTTGCGTAAAAATAAAGAGGTACTCTCCAGAAATGGTGGGGGAAAAATTGGGAAAGAAATGTGTCAAAACCTGTATTCCATGGAAGAGTCACTTTTGAACATGACACCCTTTCACTCGCTTTGTGTCTAGGTTGGAAAATCCGCTTGTGTCTTGATCATACTCCTTATAAGATTACAAAGTGGTGTATGATCCCTGTTGTTGAGTCAGTATTTCCCAAGACAGTTGTCATGTCGTCAATATGTCAAAGAGATGTTCAACCCGGAAAACCTTCTATTGCATCAGCCATTTCTGCAGTCCTTAAGCCTTCTATTGCGTCGGTCATCCCTAAGTCAGTCCTAAATCACTTGCTACTCTAATCTACCTCAAACATTTTTACCCATTTCGTGTCATTGATGGGGGATACATTAAGGCCCTCCTGTGTTGAGTCTTTTCCTGTCGACTTCAACTCATTATCCAGGAATCAGACTTAGAAACTAACTGGTACCTTGGAACTTGCAGGCCTCAATGGCAGGTTTCCTCACTTTCGATAGTGGGTTTTCATTATTGACCCTTGATCGGGAGATTCCGCCGAGTGTTCAACTTAAGCTCATTAATTCACATTCGTTGGAATGTACTAGTGTACCTTGGGATTCATTGACATTAATGGTGATTTCCCTCGCACTTTTTAGTGGTTCTCATCATTGATCGATAATCAAGTGGTTTCTACCATGTTTGACTCCAGCACATGTATTCGCATGGTTAGATTCATACTATAGAGTGGTGGATATGAAGACCCTGTATCTTTTCTGTCAGATTCAGGTTGCATTGGAGTATATTCAGATTGTATTGGTGCATAGATCCACAGTGTATGTTTGGTAGCTATGTTCAAATTTGAGTCTTTAACACATAGATCCATAGTGTATTTTTGGTGGCTATGTTCAAATTTGAGTTATATTGGCATGGATCCACAATGTATGTTTGGTGGCCATGACCTGTCTTACTTGACATGGATCTTCGCATGTCGACATTTATGCTTTGAGTCATTTTTATTTTGAGTATGGGAATGCCTACCTCAATGATGATATATTATTGTACTGTATTTCCTTGTTTGTTGGCAGGTTTCCAACCGATTGTTCCTTGTTCCCTACACACACTCGACAAAGTATTTCAACTATCACTCTGTTCTAACTTCATACTTTGGGGGGCTCTCTGTTACACATTATTTTTGTCATCCCTATGACCGTTAATGATGTAAACCTATATGTTGCCTTCAGAGGGGTCAGTGGCCAGAGTTCCTAAGAGAGAAGGGAGAAGAACTTTTCCTGAGAAAAGAAGTTGCATTTTCCTTTGTAAAAACCCTATAAAAAAGGAAGTTCGCAGGCTGCATTATAGCTAGTGTGCGAGAATGCCTAATTCTCGTAGGCTGCATCATAGCTAGGTCGCGAGGAGTTTGCAGTCTTCTCTATACGCAGGGTGTGAGAATGTGTACATGTGGGAAAAACGATCATTTTCTCGAATCTTCTAGAAGGAGAAACTTCCATGGTGAGGTGGCATCCGAATGGTTTGGATCTTACTTGCTTTCATGATTTAGTGGGATCATCCTAACCTCCTCACGTTATCCTCTTCAGCTTATAAAAGGAGAGGAGCTCTCATGGAGAAGGGCTAAGTTGGATTTGGCTTGGAATTATTAGCTTAGGTGGAGTGTCTTTGAATTTTGCCTTTGTCAAGATAGATTGTGAATATTATCAGATCTGTGCTCTCAGAATTATTGGAATGGAAGTGTGTGGGGAACGAAGGACAGTTGGAAGGGATATTAGGACATCAAGGCAACAATTGTAATCTCTCTTTCACATTTAATATGATATAGTAATATGATTCTTTCCTATAAAGCTTGTTGTGTTTTATTGTATGATTCCTTGATCACATACACAGGTTTATATTGAGTTTATGTTATTACTATCACTTTGGTTGGTTGTGTTCTTTTGCAGGTTCATCATTATATGAGTGTTGGAACGGAGCTAGGGTGGTGATGGTGAGAGGAAGCGACATTTAAATGGTATGTCTCCCATCCCTATTTATTTAGTAAATGCAATATTTAAAACTTAAGGAAAACGTCATGTTCTGATGTGTTTTGTTCTAGATCTAGGTGGATCTAGGGAGATCAATTAGTGTCCGCACCTACCGATTTATCCTATAATAGGGGGTGACCTACTGCTAAAAGTGATGAACAACGCGGTCTAAGGCTGGGAGGTTCGTGGAAGGTCTGCACGCAGTTGGTGGTGTATTATAGTTTCAAAGATAAGTATCATTATGTGTTTTAATTATGTACTTACTTAAAATGCATGTTCTGTGATACTTGTAATATTATCATGTATTCTGTTGTATTGATATTTACTGTTAATTCCATTAATTATGTATGTTAGCAGTGATTATATGTTTACTCCATTAAGTCATTTAAATTCATTTAAATGCATACTATATAAGTGTTATTCCGCATAGTAGCGTTGCCTGGCAGTGGGGTTGATGGCTGGGGACATTACAGTTAAGGTGCTTGGGGTTGGCTTCGACCTATGGTTGGGTGACAATATTGTTATATTGTCTATGGTTAAAAAAGCACATCCATTACTTTCTAACATGTTCTATGGGTTGGGGCCGCCGTTTCTTGGCTTTTCTTTTGAGGGTTTCCCAGGCCCAAATTTCTGTGTCTTTTGTTTGATCTTCTACTCAATTTTGACGACATATCAGTAGGTCGCGCCCAAGGATGATATGTCTAGAAACTCCATTTCATCATGGATGTATCTATGTAGACCTTTGCGATACTTGAGCACTAGATGTCACTCAGAATATTTGATACCTATCTTGGTGCGCAAGGTATGGAATATATTTGTGAACTCATGCACCACTTGGTCTCTTTCCTGCCACACCGTGGTCCATTTTTTGTACAGGTCATCCTAACTTCCAACAGGGTAGTATTGTTCCTTAATAGCATCCCTGAAGGAATCCCAAGTGACTATGACTGTAAATAATGAGGGTTCCTTTGTTTCCTTTTTCTCACAGAAAGTTTCCCATGAATTTTTGACATGGGAGACGACTTTGAGGAGCCCAAAAGTAATCTTTTCTCTATTCAAGAAGTTATGGACAAAGAAATACCCTTATAGAAAATTCAACCATTTTTCTACCACATCTGGGTCTACCTGACCTTCAAATATAGGAATATCGAAGTTGATTTGTACCTTGAAGGGGGAGGCACCTCCGTTTGAGGAAGATGCGTCACCTGTTGGTAGCCGCCGAAGGATTTGCACAAAACTATCCATCATCTTGTTCCTCTGTTGCATGAGGGATTCCTCGAGCAACATTTTGAAGGGATATCTTGTCTCGTCGTCTTTCTTTTCTTCTTCCATGAGAGGAATTTTTGGCATGCGAGATAATTTTTCCTCAAGAGAAACAATCTTGAGACCCATTTCTTTGTACCCTAACCTCATTGGGGACATGCATTAAGAACGAGAAGGAGAAGACCGCTCTGATACCACTGATCCAAAATATATTTGCAGAACAAAATTAATACATATTATTATCAAAATATGCTTAACTCATAATAACAGATATACAGTAAAATTGGTTTCTATTCAATAAGGAAATAAGTTGAAACTGTAAAATGTAGCGGAAACAAGCTTGCTAGAATGGTGGCGACTTATCTTTGAGAAGAGATGTGACGGTTGCGCTCATTCGCAAGAAGAAGATTAAAATGAGGCTCTGAAGGAATTTTTAAAATAAATAGGAATGTCAAAAACCCTAGACATCCAAAAAACCTAACCCTAGGAGATGAAGCACCAAAAGTCATGTGGGTCCTATTTGGGTAAGTTAGTACCTCAACTTCTCGAGGTTGTAACTTTTGCATACGATCTTCGTTTTAGGCACACGATAGCTCGTTGGAATGGTCTATTTGAGGAATACACATTTTTCTACTATCTATTGGAGCTTACTCTGGCTGTGGCGAGCCCTAAAAAATGTTGATTAGGGCCTCAAAACAGCCCTGCAAGTCAGGGACCCGAAAACTAGGGAAAAAATTGCCAAACTGGAAAACTGCCAAAATGAGCCAGTTGGAATAGGTGGGAGGCCACCGACATCCATATGGATCAATCCTCCCCCATTAGGAAGAAATGGTATCCATTACGTTGAGTTCCCTCATCAAATGAGGAAATTTCTGTTGAATTTGGCCCTGAGTGAGCCACTTGCCTTGGTGCAGGAGCTGCCCTGCTTTGACAACTGGATAAAGTTGGATCCTTTGCTGGCGAGTGCCCTTGATCTGTTTGTCCACAATTTGATCACTGGATTATTTTTGTATGCATTTGGGGTTGATATTTGTTGGTGTCAGTTGTTCTACTATCTCTGAGGTGTCCAATAATGGTGGGAAATACGATCGAAGGATATCCACGTTGAACACTGGGTGCAAGCCAAGGAACAGAGGAATGTTGAGCTTGAAAGAATTATCACCCACAACCTTGGTGATGGTGTACGAACCATAACGGAGTGGGATAAGCTTCCGATGGGGTCCTGTAAGGCACTCTTTCTGCAATTGAAACCAAACTTTGTTTCCCACCTCAAACTTATGTGGCACCCGATGTTGATCATGGTGTTGCTTGTACTTGTAATTGGACTTCTGTAGGATATCCTGAACCTGTTGGCGGATGTGTTGGATTCGCTCAATAAAATGGGTGGCCTTTTCAACTTCATTTGGAGTAGGGGATGAGTCGGCCTAGGTCACCGCAAGGGGTAGTGCAACATCTATGGGACCCAATGGTTGGAATCCCAACCGCACCTTAAAGGGGTTGTGGTTGGTTGAGCTATACAGGGTCTGGTTGTAGCTATGTTGAACATAGGGGATACTCTCATCCCATGTGCGAGGGTGCTTGGAATTATACATGCGTAGGACATCCCAAAAACCTAACCCTAGGAGATGAAGTGTCAAAATTCATGTGGGCGTCGTTTGGGTAAGTTAGTACCTCAACTTCCCAGGGTTGAAACTTTTGCATACGATTTTTTTTTTAGGCGCACGATATCCTGTTGGAAAGGTCTATTCAAGGAATACACATTTTGATGCTATATATAAAAGGTAATATTGACTATGGCGAGCCCTAAAAAACATTGTTTAAGGCCTCAAAATGGCCCCTCAAGTTAGGGACCCGAAAACTAGGGAAAAAACTGCCAAACTGGAAAACTGCCAAAATGAGCTAGTTGGAATAGGTGGGAAGCCACCAACATCTATCTAGATCAATGTCGCTTCCAAAATATGGTTTTCCTAAATGAACATCAAAAAATTCAAGGGGAGAAATATCACACAATACCTCGTCTTTGAAAGGCTTGATGTCGTAGGGTAGACGACATTGTTGGTTGACCCAAAGATCTCTTCCTTGGCAAAGCTATCTGGTGGTGTAGGATTGCAGGTGTGGTGTCATCGGAAGGTCCAACTGCTTGAAGACCTCTACTGAGATCAAGTTCTTCTGACTATTTTTATCGACAATGAAATGAAGCGGAGCACCCTTTACCCACATATGTGCGTGAAAGAGGCATTCCCCTTCCTCTAGTTCTTTTGGTTTGGTTGGCTGGACTTTGTTGGTAGAAAAAATGGCACTAGGTTCAACATCGATAATCCCCTTCCCTCCTTCTAGATTTGATTTGTAATTAGAATCAACCTCTAACTTAGAATCTTTCAACTCGACCATGAGTGACTACTTGGAGTGGAATTCTTCGGTGTTGTGCCAAGGGATTTTATGGTGTTCACACCATTTTACCGTGTCCTTCTTCGAATTATCATTACCTTTCTTATGTTGTGTCTTGGACTGGTTGTCCTGAGAGTGGCCATATTTTATTTTTCCCTTGTTGTGTGGGTTGGGGCTGCCTTTTACCTACTTCAACTGTGAGGAGTTTGCAGATCCAAACTCTCGCCTCTTCTGCTTAAATTTTTGCTTGATCTTGACAACATATCTATAATCCATACCCAATGATACGATGTCCAGAAACTCCATTTATGTTTGAATGTATCTATGCAAACAACCATGATATTTGAGCACTAGATGTCACTCAGAGTATTTGATACTCAAATTGGTGCGCAGGGTATGGAAAATATTGTTGAAATATGGTACTGTCTGGTCCCTTTCCTGATGCAAGGTGGTCCATTCGGTGTACTGGTCCTCATAGCTTCCAACAAGGTAGTACTATTCTTTAATAACATCCCTGAAGGAATCCCATGTGGGGATGACCAAAAATATTGCAGATTCCTCTATGGCCCTTTGCTCAGAGTAAGTATCCCACCAATCCTTAACATGGGGTTGGCCTTGAGGAGTGAAAAAGTAATATTTTCCCTATCGAAAAAATTGCGGACCGAAAAATACCCTTTGAGCAGATTCATCCATTTATCTAAAAAATCCACTATTGATATTATGGCAGTTGCGGGAGGTATTAAACCTCCACTTGTAAACCTTGACGATACTAGAATATTCCAGGAAGCAAGAAGAAACCCTAAATCATTGGACATAACTCTAGAAGACAAGTCGACTAAATAAAATAATTAATATTGAGCTTTTTATCCTTCAGAAAGAGAAGTCGGCCCAGACAGCTGAGAAGCAGTAGTATATATATAGGAAGTCCGAGCTCATTTGGTACACACAACTCGCAACTGAAGAAATTTAGTGGTGTGCAAGTTTGGAGAGTAGATGCAGCTGTAACTACTACAACTTGTAATTTCGGTCTTTCTGGCTCGAACTTTCTAATCAATCTTGGCTATCTTTGCTTGGTGCGCTAGCCTAGGTTGGCTATTGATTTTCTACCAGAATTATTCTCTCTGTCAAGGTTAAGGTGCTCGAGGGTGGCATTCATGCCTATGTTTGGTTCAAAATATTGTTATCTTTTCTATGGTTAAACGAGCACACCCATTTTTATAGCAGGTTATGGGCCCACACCTCCTTCATCCAGTCTAACCACTGTAAGGAAGCTAATCCATAAGATTATCAGGCTCATTGAAGAATTGTTTCTAGGGTTTCTAGCAGGTGCAGTTACTAAAAACATTGTCCCTAGTGTTACTAGGAGGTGCGGTTACAAAACGCTAACACCTCTTGCCCATAACCTTATTATGGAACACCTTACTCAAGGAGAGGATATTCTAGTGCGCCTTAGTCAAGCGCACCTATTGGCACTCTCAGAAGGAAAAAACGTCAAGGTTGATATTTTGGGTCAAAGTCAAAGTTTGACTAGCTATCAATCAATAGAAATCATGAATGAAAATATGGATCATCTACATTATTCAACTCTAACAATAACTCTTGAAGATGAATTGTGGATAATTGACAGTGTATATTCGAGGCATATGACAGGAGACCAGGTCAGACTCTCCAGTCTAAATGAAAAGAAGACATCCTACAAGGTAGAACTTGGAGATAAGAACACCTATCCAGTCAAAGGAAGTGGTCAAGCCTCCATCAAATTGAAAACAGGTAAGAATGTTCATTTGAGAAATGTATTATATGTACCTGCTTATAAAATAATATTGTATCTATATCTTGCCTAGAATACAAAGGAAATAGAATAACCTTTATAGAGGGTGAAGTACTATCTTGGTCTAAAGACTCCATCATAGAGAATGCTAGAGTTATTGGAACTCATGAAGGAAGACTATACAGACTACTAAAACATAATGATGAATCTCTTGTACATGATGAAGTCAACCCCAGTGATCTTTGGCATATGAGGTATTATCATCTTAACTATCAAGCATTACCTTTCCTCAAGAATATGGTTGAAGGAATACATGAACTACAATATAAACATGAAGGAATTTGCATAGGATGTGCTCTTGGTAAAAATGTTAAGAATCCATTCTCAAGCAGCAATAATAGATCTAAGGAAATCCTAGATCTAATAAATTTAAATGTTTACGATATGATTCCATTCAAATCCCTAGGAGGTTCACTTTATTACGTAATCTTCATAGATGATTACTCAAGAAATACTTGGTTATATCTCCTAAAGACAAAGGATGAAGTTTTCAACAAGTTTCAAGAATTCAAAGAAGAAATAGAAAACCTCACAAGCAAGAAAATAAAAACTTTGAGAATAGATAAAGGAGGAGAATACACATCCAAGGAATTTGTTTCCTTTTGCAAATCAACAGGGATTAGGAGGGAGCTAACCGTTCCTCATAATCATCAACAAAATGGTGTAGCAAAAAGGAAGAATAGATCCATTGAGGAAACCATGAAGGCACTAATGAATGATCAAGGTTTGTTCATGTATTTATGGAGAGAAGCAACCATGACATCAATATATGTTCAAAACAGAATTCCCCACTGCATATTGAAGGATGTGACTCTAGAGGAAGCCTTCTCAGGAAAGAAACCCAATGTGGAACACTTAAGAATCTTTGGGTGCCATGTTTACATTCATATCTCTAAGGATAAAAGGAAGAAACTAGAATCCTATGGAAAGAAGGGCATATTTGTTGGATACAGTGAATCATACAAATCCTACAGAATCTATATCCCATAACAACATAAGGTTGAATTCAATAGATACATGACCTTATGTGACCTTCAATGAGAAGATGGATTTCAATAAATCTATAGAAGAATCCATAGAAGAAGAAGAATATGAAGAGCTTAAAGAAGAAAGCACCTATCTTCCAGAAAGTCATAATGAAGAACCAAAACAAATTGATCATATGATGCAACCATGTGAACCTATTGAATCAATCACTACACCCAAAACCAAAAAATGTCCAGCTTGTCTTGAAGCTACTCTACAAGAAGTTGAAAGACTCAAATACCCAAGTGGAACCTTCAGAGAAAGAAAAAATCCCAAAAGATTCTCCAGCTATGTAGCATGTATTACAAAGCTTATAAATGAAGAACCCGCCGCATTTGAAGAAGCAACTCAGAAGAAACAATGGAAAGAATCCATGACAGAAGAACACCAGTCCATCATGAAAAATGACGTATGGGAAATTGTACTTAGACCCAAAGAAAAAGCAATGGTAACTTCAAAATGGGTCTATAAGATCAAACATGCTGCAAATGGAAGTGTGGACAAATACAAGGCAAGGTTCATAGCTAGAGGGTTCTCCCAGAAGCGCAGACAAGACTGTGACAAAGACTTTGCTCATATTTCTAGATATACTTCTATTAGAGCCACTATATCTCTTGTTGCCTCCATGGGATGGAGTCTACATCAGATGGATGTAAAGACAACTTTCATAAATGGAGAAATTGAATAAGAAGTATACATTGAACAACCTTAAGGATTTGAAGTACATTCCAGAGATACCCATGTTTGTAAATTAAAGAAATCCTTGTATGGACTCAAGAAAGCTCCAAGAGCTTGGTATTCCAGAATAGACAACTACTTAATAAGACTTGGTTTCTCTAAGAGTCATGCAGATCCAAATCTCTACTACACAGTTGTGAACAATACACTTATGATTCTACTGCTATATGTCGACAACTTATTCTTGACAAGTGTAGAGTCTCTCATCATCCAGTGTAAGAAGGAACTTGCTTCTAAGTTCGATATGAAATATATTGGTCTCATGCACTATTACTTGGGACTAGAAGTATGGTAGAAGCATGGTGAAGTCTTCCTTGGACAAGGAAAGTATGTAGTAAAGATTCTTCAGAAATTTGGAATGATGGATTGCAAATCCATGACCACTTCTATGACCACAGATATAAGAAAAGTAAGAGACTCAGATTGTAATACCCCTAAGGCCAAACCCAATTGTAAATGTAAATACAAATGTACTTAAGCTGGTGAGCTATTTTGATATCATTTTTGTATTCACATTTCACGGCATAGTGCATGCATGTACTGCGCAGTAAAATGAGGAAGTGTGCACATTCCAGGATACCACGCGCAGCATCTTAAGTGCGCACAATGTTGAGGCCAGGGAGCCTTTGTGTATATGATATGTTTTATAGGCTACTGAGCTAGTTATTATAAGATAGGATTCTTATGTTTTGATTAGGCTGGAGAGCCTAGATGTTAAAGGCCAGTGCGCTTGGTTTTGTACATGTCTCATATTTAATATAAAATACATCGTTGCACGCATACTGACCACGATAAAATAGACGGGGGACTAAACTCCACTAGTTAGGGAAAGGGAGGGGCTAATTTAAGGAAAGGGGCTACGCTAGGGAGCTTGAGCCAAAAAGGAATATTATATTAATATTTCTTAAATCATAAAGTATGGATAATTATTTTATCCTAAGTTCTAAAGTTGGGGACAAGTGGGCGAAAGTAGCTCCCAACATGACAAGTGTCAAGTTGGGGACAAGTGGGCCAAAGTAGCTCCCAACATGACAAGTGTCAAGTTAGGGACATGCATACATATTGTTGGGACTTAGTTCATTTTCACACCCCCCCATCATTCTTACCATCATCTTTTCCATGATTCCTTCCGTCATTCAGCCATGATTCCATGACCATTTTCACTCACGCAGTCAGTTATCCTCAGACATTCATTTCACTGTATCTAAACCTGTATCCATAGCAATTTTGTGTTGGTGTAGCTGGTTAGCTGGGGAGCGGGACTGAAGAAGTGGGTTGTCAGGCCCATGGGATATTGAAGAGGCGGGTTGTCAGGCTCGTGAGAAATTCTCTAGGTGAGAGAATTGTTGGGAATTGATTTCCTGAAGGTGCTAAACTACAACTACAGGGCTCTGAGACTTCCTGTCCGGCCTGTTGTTGAAGCCCTGGAAGGGAAGTGGGGAAGCCGAGGGATTGTTGAGCAGAGAAGGGGCACACTTCCTTGGGTGGGACATGCATGTGGGTAATGAGAGACTGTAGGTTGTTAGTTTGAGTAGGTTCCTGTGATGGAGTCTTTCCTGTTTTCCATGAGCTGTTAGCCTGGTTAGGAACCGTTACCTGGGTGGACTTTAGTCCCAGCTTGGGGGTAACCCATTGTTGAGAGTGATGAATAGTGTGGTCTAAGGCTGGGAGGTTCGTGGAAGGTATGAACACAGTTGGTGACATTCTTACCAAGACAAGTGTCAACTGTGTGATAAATTTACATCCTGCATTGTTATTTATGTGCATATTTTTATGGGTTATCATATGTGTGATTATAACTATGTTTATTTTTATGGGTATTGTCTGTATATGCTGCATGTATATGTTTACTGCTATTTCAATGTGAATATGTGCATTTACATAACGTATTTTTCTATTCACGTTTTATATATAAAGCTTCTGCAAGAGTTCTGTGCATGGATATGTTTCAATCACATGCAAATAGAAAATTGTATGTGGCATAGCTCAGTTTGGATGCTGAGTATGTTACAATATGTTCTGCACAAAGAAAAAATGTGTTCTCTAGTGTAGCGTGGACCGACATGGATGGTCAGGGATGTTACAAAATGGTTTCAGAGCTAAGTAAAGCATCTAAGTAGTGGCATGGCCGACCTGTTGGTGGTTGGGGATGTTACAAATTGGTATCAGAGCTTCAGTTTTCAACACTGAGCCTGGATGGGCCGAGAAAGTTGAGTTGAAGAAAAATGTCACAGAGGATTTATTTTGAAGTGGCCAAATTTCAGTTTGTAGAGTGTCCATGGTAAAAAGTAACAACAACTAGGCGAAAATGGGGAAAAGCCCCAATTTATGTGGTTGAATTCATGAGAAAATGGAGAAATTCAACCAAGTAATGAGATATTACTGATTTAATATCTGTTCTAGCGAATTCGGACCTGGAATTGGTCAAATTTGAAGTTACAATGAATCCATGACAGTTGGAGCAAGTTTTATAATTAAAATTCCCAATTCGTGAATTGAGTTTGGGAAAAATACGTTCCAGAAATGTCAACCCACAGGGATCTGTTGTTACATAGGTGGAGCTGGTGTTATCAGGGTGAAATTGAATGGATTTCATAGTTGCAGAATGTCTATGATGAATTGGAAAAAAAGCCCCAATTTCTGCAGCGGAATTCACGAGGATTCGATGCACATAAAGGTGAATGTACGCAGTTGGGCGCACCAAAAATTCATGTGGCGCAGTGAAAATCTTGGGATAGGTAAAATTTGGCACTGCGTGGAAAGGTATTGGTGTGCTGATGCGTGCATTAAATTTTGGATCTGCACGGAAAAATGATAGAGTGTGGGTGCGCGTGATAAAAATTTAGTACCACGCGGAAAATATGGTGTGAGGGTGCGCACGGAAAATTTTGGCGCCTGACGGAAAAATATTGGTGTGTGGGTGCACGCACTAAATTTAGCATTGTGTGGAGTGCACACACATAAGAAGGTGCACGTGGTGTACACACACATAATAATGGTGCGCAGGGTGTATGCAGTATTGACAGAGCGCAGAGGAGTTTAGTTGGTGCGTGCACAATATGAGTATAAGTTGTCTCGCGACAGTATAATCAATGGTGCACACATATTATTATGTGCGATAGGGCCGTATTGAACTTTGGCATGGTGCAATGCATAGATCAAAATTCATGTGGAATATCATTGCACGATACAAAGAACTGTGCACAACAAGTATCACTGCAAGAACCAAAACTACGCGTGGTAGATAGTGCGACACAAAAGTGAGTGCAAGTTATTGGCGCGACAAAGAAGTGATATAGAGTGGTTTTAAAGTGCATGAAGCACAATTTACCTTGTGATTTTGCATCACATGGTAAATACAGGTGCACAGATTGAAGTTTGTGCGCACGAAGTTGTTTGAAGGGTAAAGAACGTACCTGTACCATTTCAGACCAAAAACACAAATTGGCCTAGAACTTCAGCAGGCTGTAACTAGCAGCTCAGAGCACAAAAAGAGTTGAAACTTGGACAGAGTGTCCATATTATGTATATGAAGAAACCCAATTGATATATTAAGAAAAATCCAATGGAGTAGGTGCAAAAATTCTTAATTACAGCGTAGAGTTGCGCCAAGTTGAAAAATGAACAAAAAAATTAATGGGGAAATTTCAAAAGACCCTAACTTTCTGCTCAAGACTCGGAATTGAGCATGTGAGAAGGAGTTGGAAAGGTCTTGGATAGGTCTTGGATAGTGGAAAATAATTATCCACCTAAAAAATTGATCAAGGCATTCAAATTTCGAGGAAATCAGAAGAAATAATTATGATATATATTAGTGAACCAGAATGGTTCATATTTTCATGAAATTGTTAAAACAGTTAACCTGGCAAGGTTTTGTTGGCTGCAAATTTTGCAGAGATAACAAAAATTAGATCAATATCATCTTAGAGTCTAGAGTAATGGGAGAGTCACAAGGGAATTACAACCAGGAAGATGAATTCAGAAGGATGGATGTCCATCTGAGCATCGAATGAACAAACTCCAATGGACATGGAGAAGAAAGGAATGAAAACATGAATATGGAAGAGACCATTAAAAATTTGCAGAAGGATGTCCAAATCCATAAGGATGAGAATGAAAGGCTTATGAGAGCCAAGGAGCAGCATGATGACTTCAACATGAAGTTATTACATATCCTGAACATAATAGAAAATAAATTGGATAAGGAGAGTGGCTCGAGCAAATCGGGAAGTCACAAGTCTCATGATGAGAAAATAAAATTAAGAAGTGTTAGAAGACATCACCATCACTCCCCAAGGCATTCCAATAAGAGGTAACACACCAGCTCAAGTCTATCCCCTGTCAGGAAGCATAAGAGTTATCGGGTGGATGAACTACGAGGAGTAATGAACAAAATCAAACCTCCTACTTTTTATGGTGAGCACAAGAAGGATGAAGATGCATAGACATGGCTGCTGGGCATGAGAAAGTATTTTCAATTACATAATTATTCTTCTCATGCAGAGGGTAGAATTTCCATCTATCAACTCAAGGGAAAGGCATCAATGTGGTGGGACCAAATTATGCAGGTGCAACACATTAAAGAGAAAAGTGTTACTTGGAGGGAATTAAAGAGGTATTTTGAGAAGAAATACTTGACTAAGAGATACTATGACAAGAAAATGAAAGACTTCTTTGAACTCAAGCTTGGGAGTATGACCATTGATGAATATGAGAGAAGGTTTTTAGAACTACTGAAGTATGTCTCTTTCATCAAGGATGAGACAGTGAAGATTCAAAGGTATTTGAGTGGATTGTCATCATTTATCAGTGACAAAATACAATATGATGATCCCAAGACATTGGAGGAGACCATAAGGTGAGATAAATGCCTATATGATCAACAAAAATCAAGGCCGACATTCCAAAAATCTTGGGAAGAAAAAAATAAATTCAAGGTGGATCATAGGAAGAAGGGATATAAGCCACCATTCTTCAGAAACAATCCTCAGGGACAACAAAATCCTAAAGAACCTAGAACGATTGACATAGGGAGTCAAAGGCCAAGGCAACCACCTATTCAATGTTGGGGTTGTAAAGAGGATCACATGTTCAGAGATTGTCCTCACAGAGGTGAAAAAGGGAGGACTGTTCACAATGTACAACAAGCTGAAACAGTGGAGGACATGGGCAGAAAGGTACCCATGATCTATGCAACCCTGGACAACAAGCAGGCAGAGTATCAGTCACATATGATTGAAGTGGAAGGTATGATCAACAACCAAACCATTGCTATTTTAATTGATTCAGTAGCTAGTCATAGTTATATAGATCCTAAGATGGTGGAAAGTTTACATTTTCCAAGAAGCAAGCATGGGAAATCTTGGTTGGTGTAGCTAGCTACAGGAACCAAAAGAAAATTTAATGAGATGGTTAAGTCATGTCTTATGGACATGAATGGAATGAACACCCGAGCATATTTGAACATCTTTCCTTTAGGTTCCTATGACTGTCTAATTGGGATGGATTGGTTGGACCAACATCACACTCTCCTAGACTGTCATAACAAAGAATTTACTTGCTTGGATGAGGAAGGGAAATTAAGGAAAGTGAAAGGAATTCCTAGGGTAGTAACCATCAAAGATATTTTAGCATTGCAGCTGAAGAAATGTTATAGAATAGTGTGTCAAATATTTTCATCTCATATGGAGGAGACACCTAAAGATAAGGTGCCAAATTTGGAAGATTATGCAGTCCTGGAAGATTTTGAAGATGTGTTCAAGGAGGTACCAGGACTACCCCCAAGGAGGGACATTGATTTCTCTACAAATATAATTCCTGAAGTATCTCCAGTGTCAAAGACTCCTTACAGAATGAGTACACCAGAGCTGAAGGAGTTGCAAATGCAACTTGAAGAGCTTCTAAAGAAGGGGTATATACGCCCAAGTGTGTCACCTTGGGGTGCCCCAGTATTTTTTGTGAAGAAGAAAGATGGAACATTAAGATTGTGCATTGATTTAAGATAATTGAATAAAGTGACTGTGAAGAACAAGTATCCTCTGCCAAGGATTGATGATCTCTTTGATCAATTGAAGGATGCAAATATCTTTTCAAAGATAGATCTCAAGTCGGGATACCATCAGGTAAGGATTAAAGAATAATATATCAACAATATCGCCTTCAGGACAAGGTATGGTCATTATGAGTTCACAGTGGTGCCATTTGGGTTGTCAAATGCATCGGCTGTCTTCATGTGCTTAATGAATGGTGTTTTCCGAGAATATTTAGACAAGTTTGTCATTGTCTTTTTGGATGACATTCTTGTATATTCTAAGTCAGAAGAAGAGCATGAGCATCATTTGATGATGGTGTTTCAAGTATTAAGGGAGCATCAGTTGTATGCCAAATTGAACAAGTGTTCATTTTATCATAATCAAATTCACTATTTGGGACATATCATTTCAAAGGATGGGATAGCAGTGGATCCTGAGAAGATAGAAGCCATTAGAGAATGGGTAGTGCCAAATAATGTGACAAAGGTCAAATCATTCATGGGTCTTGTAGGCTACTACATAAGATTTATTGAAGGATTCTCAAAGATAGCAAACCCAATCACTTCCTTGCAAAGAAAAGGTGTGAAGTTTCTGTGGACATTAGATTGTGAGAAGAGTTTCCAACACTTAAAAAAATTATTAACAAGTGATCCAATACTAAGGATTGCAGACCCAAATGAAGACTTCGTTCTATGCACAGATGCATGTAAAGAAGGAATTGGTGGAGTCCCTAGTCAAAATGGGTTTGTCATATGTTATAAATCAAGGAAGTTGAAGGAGCATGAAATAAACTATGCCACTCATGATTTGGACTTGGAAGCCATAGTGCATGCCTTGAGGAAATGGAGACACTACCTCATGGGGAAAAGGTTTGGGATGAGGACATACCACAATGGTCTGAAATATTTGTTTGATCAGCCAACTCTAAATGTTAGGCAAAGCAGATGGTTAGAATTTCTAAGTGAATATGACTTTGATATAAAACATATCAAGGGGAAAGAGGACAAAGTGGTTGATGCACTCAGCAGAAGAGTGCATGAAATGCATGCTACAACCATTATCATGTATCAATCAGATTTGAAACAAAAAATTATAGAGTATGCCAAATCAGATTTACAATACAAGGATTTAGTGGCAAAACTACAACAAGGTAATTTGCAGCAGAAAAATGAAGAATACAAGCTAGATAAGAATGAAATTCTCATGTACAGGGGCATAATTTATGTACCAAATTCCCAGGAGTTGAAAAATCTGATATTGAGAGAAATGCATAATGTGCCTTATGCTGGGCACCCATAATATCAAAAAACTATTGCAGTTGTCAAGAGCCAATATTATTTGCCAGACATGAAGAAAGAGGTTGCTGATTTTATTGCCAGATGTTTGGAATGTCAAAAAGTAAAGGCTGAGCATAGACACCCAACTAGTTTGCTACAACCATTACCCATTCTTGAGTGGAAATGAGAAGTTGTAACCATGGATTTCATTACCAAACTTCCCAGAACAAACAAGTAACATGATTCTATCATGGTAGTGGTGATAAGTTTACTAAAGCTGCCCATTTTATTCCAGTTAAGCTCACTCACAAGGCAACGAACATTGTTAATGTTTATATGAGGTAAATTTCTAGATTACATGGCATACCCAAGACAATTGTGTTTGACAGAGATCCAAAATTTTGGAAGGAATTATTTAATGGATTTGGAACAAATTTGAATTTTAGTACAACTTATCATCCAGAAATAGATGGACAAACAGATGGTGAATCAGGTGATTGAGGATATGTTGAGGATGTATGTGATGGATAAACCATCAAAATGGGAAGACTACCTACACTTGGTAGAGTTTGCTTATAACAATGGGTACCAAGCATCTCTAAAGATGAGCCCATTTGAGGCACTTTATGGCAGAAAGTGCAACACACCGGTAAGTTGGGATAACCCAGCAAATAGAGCAGTGGTTTGGCCAAATTTTCTCAGGGAAATGGAATAGCAAATGTTGAAAATAAAACAAAATTTAAAGGCTACCCAAGATAGGAAAAAAATATATGTTGATAAGGGCATAACTTACATGGATTTTAAAGTGGGTGACCATGTATTCTTGAAAGTGAAAGCCAACAGAAGTTCCCTAAAGTTGGGAAATTGTTCAAAGTTGACAACTCGCTATTGTGGGCCATTTGAAATCCTAGAGAGGATTGGTCCAGTAGCTTATATGATTGCACTGCCTGCATCTATGTCTGTTCATAATGTATTCCATGTATCATTTCTAAAGAAATATATACCTGATACTAATCATGTTATTGATTGGAATGTGATTCAGGTGGAGCAAGAAGGCGCTTTTCAAGTGCATCCGGTGCGCATTCTGGACCAGAAAATCAAATAGCTCCAGAATTGAGCCATAGGGTTTGTAAAGGTCCAATGGACCTGGTACGGTCCCAAGGACGCTACTTGGGAGCACAAGGATGCAATACAAGAAGAATACCCGCATCGTTTTGAGGATTTTTGAAATTTAGTTGTACAGGGGTACATGATGCACTAAGGAAAATGCATAAATAAGGGGAGAGGATTGTAATACCTCTAAGGCCGAACCCAATTGTAAATGTAAATACAAATGTACTTAAGCTGGTGATCTTTTTTGATATCATTTTTGTATGCACATTTCATGGCATAGTGTGCGCATGTACTGCGCAATAAAATGAGGAAGTGTGCACATTCCAGGATACCGCGCGCAACATCTTAAGTGCATGCGATGTTGAGCCCAAGGAGCCTTTGTGTATATGATATGTTTTATAGGTTGGTGAGCTAGTTATTATAAGCTAGGATTCTTATGTTTTTATTAGGCCGGAGAGCCTAGATGTTAAAGGCCAGTGCGCCTTTTTTTATACATGTCTCATATTTAATATAAAATACATCGTTGCGTGCAAACCGACCACAATAAAAGAGATGTGGGACTAAACTACACTAGTTAGGGAAAGGGAGGGGATAATTTAAGGAAAGGATCTAATCTAGGGAGCTTGAGCCAAAAAGGAATATTATATTAATATTTATTAAATCATAAAGTATGGATAATTATTTTATCCTAAGTTCTAAAGTTGGGGACAAGTGGGCCAAAGTAGCTCCCAACATGACAAATGTCAAGTCTGGGACATGCATACATATCGTTGGGACTTAGTTCATTTTCACACCCCCCCCATCATTCTTACCATCATATTGTCCATGATTCCTTCCATCATTCAGCCATGATTCCATGACCATTTTCACTCACGCAGTCAATTATCCCCAGACATTCATTTCACTGTATCTAAACTTGTATCCATAGCCATTTTGTGTTGGTGTAGCTGGTTAGATGGGGAGAGGGATTAAAGAAGCAGGTTGTCAGGCCCGTGGGATATTGAAGAGGTGGGTTGTCAAGCCCGTGAGCAATTCTCTGGTGAGATAATTGTTGGGAATTGATTTCCTGAAGGTGATGAACTGCAACTACAGGGCTCTGAGACTTCCTATTTGTCCTGTTGCTGAAGCCCTGGAAGGGAAGTGGGGCAGCTGAGGGACTGTTGAGAAGAGAAGGGGCACACTTCCTCGGGTGGGACAGGCATGTGGGGAATGAGAGACTGTAGGCTGTTAGTTTGAGTAGGCGTCTGTGATGGAGTCTTTCCTGCTTTCCATGAGCCATTAGCCTGGTTAGGAACCCTTACCTGGGTGGAGTTTAGTCCCAGCTCGGGGGTGACCCATTGTTGAGAGTGATGAACAGTGTGGTCTAAGGCTGGGAAGTTCGTGGAAGGTATGCACGCAATTGGTGACATTCTTACCAAGATAAGTGTCAACTGTGTGATAAATTTACATGCTACATTGTTATTATGTGCATATTTTTATGGGTTATCATATGTGTGATTATAACTATGTTTATTTTTATGGGTATTGCTTGTATATGCCGCATGTATATGTTTACTGCTATTTCAATGTGAATATGTGCATTTACATAATGTATTTTCCAGTTCACATTTTATATATAAATCTTCCGCAAGAGTCCTGTGCGTGGATATGTTTTAATCCCATGCAGAAAGAAAATTGTATGTGGCATAGCTCAGTTTGGATTCTGAGTATGTTACAATATGTTCTGCACAAAGAATGAACGTGTTCTATGGCGTAGAGTGGCCTGGCATGGATGGTCAGGGACGTTACAAAATGATTTCAGAGATAAGTAAAGCGTCTGAGTAGTGGCATGGCCAGCCTATTGGTGGTTGGGGATGTTACATAGATTCTGATCCAGTAGACCCATCCCTATATTGGCAATTGACTGGGTCGTTGATGTATCTAGTGAATACTCGACCAAATATTTTATTTGTTGTAAACACCTTAAGCGAATTCCAAGTGGAACCCAGACATGAGCATTGGATAGCTACAAATCATTTTCTAAGATATATTCATGGGACGCTAAACTATGGTTTAAGATACACTTCATCCAGTAATATACAACTTATTTTATTCACATATTGGGAAAGGAGTGCAGAAGAAAAAAGAAGTACTTCAGGGATGTGTTTAAACTTGGGCTTTGCTATGATATCATTGCCCAACAGGAAACAAAATTTTGTCGCACTTGGCACAACATAAGTAGAATATATCGCAGCATGTGAGGCATGTACCGAAGAAGTATGGCTAAGGAAGTTGATTTATGGATTATTTGATTAGGTACCAGATTCAACCACAATATACTGTGACAATCAAAGTCGTATAAGGTTATCATAACACCCAGTGTTTCATGACCATTCGAAACATATTGAGATCAAAGACTACTTTATTTGTGATAAAGTACAACAAGGAGAAGTGAAACTCCAATATATCTCCACAAATGAGAAGGTAGCAGATATTTTGACAAATCCCTTGTCCAGGATAAAGTTTACGTACTTAAGGGACAAGATGGGGCACGTGGAGATAAATCACTTTGCTTAAAAGGAAGAGATGGCTCCCCAGGTTGGGAGGGAGCACTGATATATATATATATAT